>JUFY01033805.1:0-52966 GCA_001855655.1 Leptopilina clavipes
AAAATTTTTTTTATTTTTTTTTAAATTTTTGAAAAAAAAAGTTTTTTTTTCTAAACTCCAAATTATTTGACCAAAAATGCTAAATTTTGTTATACTAATACATTTTTACACTAACAGCACAAAACATAGGTATAATTAAAAAAAAATTAAAAAATTATTTTTTTTAAATTCTTTTTATAAATATTGCATTATTTGATGTGCAATGGTAAAATTTGAATAAAAAAGAAAGCCTAAAAAATAAAACGTAGTATAACAATTAATATTGGTGTACGGAACCCGCCATCTCAGTGTGAGTGCAACTCGCACTTGCCCAATTTTTTTGATTTTTTTAATTTTCAAATTAGTTTATTTTCAAGTTTAATCGTGTCTTTTAATTTGAAAAGTAAAAAAATTTTCCAATCCGGTCTAGGGCCAGATCTGGCCCTATCGGGGCTCAACCAGGGGTCTGGTAATATTCGGTTTTAATAATTTAATAATTAATATTAATAATAATAATAACATTAATAATAATGATAATAATAATTTTTTTAATAATAATTATAATTATTATTCAATAATTTAATCCTATTATTGTAATCCGCCCCTACCAGGACCAGGTCATTATTTCTTCACAGATAATACACAGATAATAATTATTTATAATAATAAGATAATAATGTTTTTTTTTTAATTTTTTACGGAAAAAATTTAATTTTTTTTTCTCTTATGTTCTACTTTTTCATTATAAAACATTTTCTTTTTAAAATGACTGTTTTCTGTTTATGTGGGGAAGAAAAAAAAAATTGGTTCTCGAAAGCATTGACATGGGAACACTTGAGATTTAAATTACTTTTTTTTTTAGTAACACATAAAAAACTTGAACTTCTATATAGGAGAGGCAAAAGTGTCCATATACACTGCGATATTGTTCAAATAGAACGAATAAATTAAGATTACTTTAATTATAATTTCTATTGTTGTTGTTATAGACGTGAATGTTAATGTTTGCGTTGTAATTTAGATGGTTGTAGATTGTGCTATTAATGTCTTGAAAGCTCAAGCATTTACAACCCTATTTACATATGGTTCCTCCAAATGTAAAGGTGGCAATTCTCACACCACAATATATCTATTATTCAATTCACAACCGAGTGGAAATATTTGTTTAAATTTTCAACATTCGAAATATAACAATAACAAAAAAAAAACGATTATTTCTACTGAAAATATTTTCCAACTATATATGAATTTTTGTTTTTAAATAAAGGATAATAAAGAAAAGGAAGTAACTATAGTGACGCGAGGTTTTTTTTATCTCTTTTGGAATTGTCTTTTTTCTGTTTCAATTTTTTTTTTTATCTGAAGTGTCCTTTCCTTTATTTTTTTATCGCTTTTAACGTTTTAAAAATGTTTCTATACTTTAATATTATTTTACGACTGGGTTCTGATATTTATTTCTGGTGTACATACTTTTTAGTTTTATTTATTTATTGTTTAAATAATAAAAAAAATATTAATAATAATAATAAATAATAATAACAATAATATTAATAATTTAATTCTTATGATTTTAATACTTTTTTTTTACTTTGAAAATAAGACTAGAAATTAATAAGGTAATAAAAAAACATATATTTATTTTATTAATTAATTAATTGGAAAACGGAACAATGAGTTGACACTATTTTCAGAATGAATTTTCATTGACGTTCCATTAAATTTTAATGGTTCAATCAATCGAAATTGGTTACTGTTCAAAAAATAAATGTCAATGAAATTGCAATGACCACTTTGATTGAATCAGTCACATTTCAATGACTCTTAATAAAATTTTATTAATTCTCAGTGTATGTTTTCCAACTCTTATGAAAATTTCACTATATATTTTGTTCCTCTTTTTCTTTTTCGACATTTCTCTTTTTATCATATAAAATATTTTTATATATCATTCTTTGCTAATTCTTTTTATTTTTTGTATTTGCAATTATTATTATTATTATTATTATTATTATTTATTATTATTAGTATTATTATTATTATTATTTGTACTATTAATTATAATATCCTTTGGCTAAAAATATACTTCGACTGTCGAACATTTGTAGAATTAAAATAAAAATAATTTTAAAACTCGAAAAAGCTTTGAAAATGTAATTAAAAGCAAGCACCTCGGGCAAGTATGACACGTCCTTGTGAATTGACGAGTTTTTACGATTAAAAAAAAATAAATAAATAAATAAAAATATTGGAAATAAAAATACAATTGAACCTTTGATATATTTTGCGTGGTCATTTTATGAGTATGAGAAAATATACCAACCTAATTGAAAAATTTAATGGTTTTAAAATAAATCCTAAGTATATTTGTAGCAATTTTCAGATTTGAAACATTTTTTTTTCTAGGGAATTTAATCCTATTTCTGATATCGATATGCGAGGATGAAATTGCTTTCAAAATTTATTTGCGAAAAAAAACTTTGGCAACTTTCACTTATATATATATATATAAACTAGAAGCTTCTGAAAGCTCGTAAAGAATTATTACGGCTTGATATAAGCCAATTGTAGAAGTTTAAAAGAAAATACCTATAAAAACTTAATGAAAACAAGAAAATAAATTATGTTCTATTATTTAATAAGTTCCTCTATATTTTCCTCTTTTAAAAACGAAAATTTAAGAATAAAAGTATGGGGGCAGAAATATTCGCGAAGTAAATTAATGTGGAGCGAATGGGACAATTAGCTTTGGTACCTTTTCTGAATCTGTGTCAGAGTAGACGCGTCCAGGACGATATTCCGGAGGTAGATAAGCTCGAGCAGTTTCCGGTGGCGCCTGTAGTAAAGCCACTCTACCTCGTGGAGTCAATTCCAGTGTGTTTGGGGTGACCACTGGTCCTGCTCTCGAACCATCCACCACTCCACCATCTGTGAAACAAATTAACGACACATTTTAATTAAAACGACACGAGACGAGTCAATTTCCACCTCGAAAAGCAAATCAAGTCTCGCATATTAAATCCTTCTGATTCATTATTAAAATCTTCCAACTCTATGGCTAAAGGAGAAAAAGGCAGTTTTCCTCTATTTTTCTTCAATTATGAAAAAGTTTTCGCCTGTAAATTAAATTAAACTTGATTATTATTATTTAACTCGAAAAATAGTTTTACCATTTTCATGTAGAATTTCACATTTCTTTTATACTGTAGGAGTTGATATTTAGTTAGTGATTGAAAATATTAGTTAAAAAAATTTTTTTAATCAAAAATATGATTTTTAAATAAAAATAAAATTTGCATATTTATGGATAATTGGAGTCTTTACTACTTAAAATGATAAATGATGCAAGAAAAAAATTAATTTTGAATAATCTTGAAAAATTTTGAAATACTTTAAAATATTTTGAAATACCTAAAGTATTTTCGTAATATTTCTATTTAAAACAGTATTTAAAATGGCTTTGTTTTATTTTTCAGATGAAAGGACATGAAGGAATATGCAGAGGAAACATAATCCGGCAGACTTCGCAGAGCTGAGGAAGGGTTTGCTATAGGTGAGTCTTTTTTTATTTATTGTAAAATCATAATTCATGTAAAATTTAAACTTTAAACAACCGATAAATTTGCTGAAATAATGAATGAAAATCACTTTTACATTTTAGTGAGAAACAATTAGAAACCTGTAATATATTTACGCCCTTTACAATTAAAACTAAAGCGAGGATATTTTGAGTTTATACATATATAGACAACTCCTTTGCGAAACTGTGCATACTCTGGATTTCTTCCCAACTTGTGAAAGTCCTTTGAAACAAATTAAATGCTCTGCATTCCTGTTTAGCGAGAGGTTATTCTTTTTACAGTACATATATCTTTCTTTCAAGTTTCATTTGTAAATAATTACTTTTTTTTCTAAATTAATTCCAGTATATTAACGATCCATTAATAAAATCCTTCTTGTATGAAAAAGTTCACCTTTTTCATGGAAACTTATATATAGAAAAAAAAAGAATGACAGAAGTTGTAGCGTTTATGAAAGTTTGTTTAGAAACATTTTTTCCTAAATTTCTCACGTATAAAACAGGGTGTGCGAATCAATTTAGCATGAGTGCAAGAACTATACCGAAACTAATTAATTACACAGCAATCAAGTACAGGAATTAGGATATACATATGTATACATAAATGTATGTCACATGCTCACATGCATTGTAGTTTCATACAATTGGTAACAGGTTTCGAAAACAATTACTACGGATGTATAAAACATCACGTTTCCTAGAATTTTCAATTAGGATTTATTCGATTAGAAATACATACATATATGTATCTTAATTGAAATTTTTTCGAATAAAAATTCATAATTATTCACAGTAAATGGAATTTATTGGGGCAAAAGAAATAATTATTTACATTTACTTCACATTTGCTCTAAAAATTCTAATAAAATTTTTCCCTTTTCTGTAATGATAAATTTTGCAATTTAATTGTATATAAATAATATTATGTCTCATTGCATTGTAAAGTTTGCAAAGTAATTAAGGATTTCAAATATTCGCTTTCTATTGTGATTCAAAATAATCTGGTTAGCTATTGTGACAGCTATGGGTCCGTGTTGGCACCTAGAGAATCTAGAGAATGCAGGTATGCCCACAAACTATGCAGGTGTATGGATATGTAAATGAATGCCGTGTCCTTATGCGAGAAACATGATTCTTCGAAATGTGATCTCTATTATAAATTTTGGATACAGTGAATAACGAATTTCTGTTCGAAATCTGAATTTCAAGATTTGTTCCATTTTGAATATTATGTTTCCTGACTTGAGAAAGTTAATTTGCTCCCTTAAGATGTATTATTTTTCTCTCTCGTTAAAAAGTGCAATTTTAGTCTCTGGAGATGAGAAGAATTATTTTATTTTTTACTGTAAAATAGCGTCATTTTATTCTCTAGGGTTAGAAAATGTCACTTTACCCCCTAGAGTTAGAAAAAATAATTTTCCTCCCTAGTTTTCAAAGCGACATTTTACTCTCTGGAGTTAAAGAGCTTTATTTTATTCTCAAGGTGTACAAAGCTTCAATTTATTTTCTAGGGTTAGAAAACGTCATTTTGCCCCCTAGAGTTAAAAAACGTCGTTTTTCTTCCTAATGTTAAAAGCAAGATTTTACTCTCTGGAGTTAAAGATCTTCATTTTATTCTCAAGTTTTACAAAGAGTCAATTTATTCCCGAGGGTTAGAAAAGGTCTCTTTTCTCCCTAGAGTGGAAAAACTTCATTTTGTGCCCTAGAGTAGAAAAAGGTCACTTTTCCCATTTGGAAATGTCTCTAAGTTTTTTTTTTAATTTTAAATAAAATCCATTTCGTCAAAGTCACAATAGTCGTAAAAACCATATTTTTCGGGTAGTAAATTTTTTTTTTTTGCAATAAAACGAGTGCTAACATTAAAAGACTTATGGCATTAGTAATTTTACGACCTCGCATCATATGTGGGTGAAAAAGAAAGAGTGATTTCGTGCGCTTCATGTAAAAAATATAGATGCAGGGTAAAACATAGATGGACCAATAGTTATTTATCGTAAAGTTTTCCATTTCTTTTTTTTTATTGTTTACTGAGTTGAAACCAGTCAGTCGTTATTATCAGTCTTGACATCGAATCGTTTTGCTTTTTCTATTTTAGCCGACCGCGTGAAAAAAAAAACAAAACAAAAAAGAAGTAAAATGGATTTTTGCATGAAAAGATGAAAACATTGTTATTTAATTTTTATTTTTGTAATACAGTAGAAGAAATAAAATTTTTTGAAGTTGATTGATTAATTCCGATTGTGGAATTGAATTTTTGAGTTTAGATTATAGTTTTCAAATTTTGAAAAAAGGGAAATTTTTTCTGAATTTTCTGTTTCGAAAAATTAATTGCAAACAATTTTTCAAATAATTGTAAATAACTATAATCACGCATCTAGTATCGTGAAACAAAAAGATTCCTATATATTCTATATAATAGACACCAGATATATACGGTCGAAAATGCTGAAAATTCTTCTTTTGTATTATTTTTCTTTGTTTTCGAATGAAAGAGTGAAATTGCTTTGAAATGGAACAACACCCTGTTCAATACAGAATTCCCAAGTTTTTACGATACGAATAAGATTTGATTTGCTTTCCTTTTTATACTCTAGGAAAAACTCGTTAGGATGAGAAAATTTTCTAGCCGCGGAGAATTTCTCAATAACAGTGAAAATTAATTAAAACAGTTACTATTTTACTTTTTTTTCCAGAAGGGAATTTTTTTTCTCTTTAAATATCATCTTTATTATGTGGAATGGATTAATTTTTTTTCCTAGAGTGATACTATATAAGTTTTTTTGTTAGTATTATTATTATTCTCTAGGGGGTAAAAAAAATTTTTTAATGATGATAGAAATTAATGGATTATTTATTCCTATATTGTAGATACCTACAATATAGAAAATAAATACAATAAAGAAAATTATTAATGTTTCTTATTCAGAGTATATTAAATTTAACACAATGGAATTAATGGGATGAAAGTTTAAGAAAAGTGGAGTATGAATGCATGCGCGAGAAGTCATCATTGAGAACAATGAACAATAATCGTAATTTTGTATCAACTTGGCACATGAATCGGTTTAATAACGTTTTAATGCTTCGTTGAATATATATAGCTAAGAAGGAAAATCAATGCCATCCAGACTAGGCATAATATCGACACCCTATAAATATCAGTATACTTAATTCCAAAAAATTTATCTCTTTGCTTTTAAAGAACTTTTTCCATGTTGAAAAAAAAATTGAAAAAAAAATTCAGAATACAAAAGTATTGTGAAATTTTTTTTCGTTAATTATTCAGAGACTGTTTTCAGTTTCTTTTTTTTGTTTCCTGACTTTGTTTTCAAATTTTAATGTTTTATAAAAAAGAAAATACTTTATACCATTCGATATTAAAAAATATTGTTTCTGAATTGAAAAAATAACTTTAATCAAGAGACAAAGAAAAAGGTGTCGTAAACTGCTGTAAAAATATTACGTGTAGAAGATAGTGAATCTCTCTCTTTTTCTCTCTTAAAGGAAACTGAAAATGTCCCGAAATTTATGTCACCACTATAAATAAAATAGAGATAGAATCAGTGTTTGACTCGCGAGAAGTGAAAAAATTCTCAACCTAGATTTACATTGTGGAAAAAAGTTAAATATTTTCTGTTTTAGTTTTCTTTTTCGATGTAAATATTTTATGGTTACATTATGCTCATCGTTCGTTTTTTTCTCCCAATTTATCGGAGCATCCTTGTGTTAATGAGTTTTACTCTTATTCTCGTATTTTTCTACAGCTACAGTATGGTCGATGTAGATAGTGGTTTTATGTAATTTCAACAAGCTTCCAAAGTTTTATGAGTTTTGAAATCATTTTTTAGTTAATACGTTCTCAAATATAAAGTGGCTCATCAGTGTCATTGTAAAGTCTCATCGCTTTTGATTGATTATACAAATGCTACAGCCCCTAACCAAATCTCCTTGTCTCATTCCTCAAAAGTTGGAAAAACGAAATCTTATTTTTATTTTAATTTTTTATTATAACAAACTTCAAAAAAACTTTTTCCCCTTTTATAGAAAAATCTTTTTTGAATCTAAATTAGACTTCAAAATTGTATTTTTGATTTTGGGATAAATTAGGATTCATTTCTTTGGAGGAATAAAGTTAAAATGGACGAGGGCAAGTGTTTTCAGCATGAACGGAAGTGTCGTAATGCGAAAGTCGATTTCAAGTGCATTGCGGGTGGGTTTGAGTGCCGAGTTGGCGCATCCAGATGTAATTAATGACCAAAGATGGAACTAGATTGAAAGAGGGTAGTAAAAGAGCAAGGTATTGGTAAAGGTAGAGATAAATGGTATCCACTTACTTCTCGATTTGATCGAATTATGTAACTGCAAATTGACACTTACACAGAGTCAATCTTTCATCATTATTTCTTTCGTTTGCTCTGATGATTCAAAGAATCGAAAATTCTCAAAACTACATTTTTCGATTTAAAAGATAGAATTGGAGAGAATTTATTCTTAGAAGGAGTGGCCAGAACATTGCGCGAGGACATTGCGCGCACGGTAGACAAGTAGTGGGGATTGCGACAGCCAGTAGCTATTAGCGTGGGAGGCGAGAAGGAGTGGCTAGAACACTGCGCGAGGACACTGCGCGCGCAACCACCAATCGCTGAGCGTTGCGCCCCACTCTTTGACTCCAAATCATCAAATACGTTTCTTCTCAACTAAGAAACGAACCTTAGATTCGAAGATAGAATATTTAATACAGAATAAAACCGTTTAAAATTTCGTCTTTTTTAAAAATTTTTTTTTCTCAATCATTCGCTAATGTTCAATTGTGTCGGAAATTGTAAATTTTATCACGCACCTCGTAAAATTTTCTAAATTTCCTTTTCAAGTATTGTTCTCTTTGAAGGATCTTTTGTCATGTAATTTATTGCAATGTAAAAAAGAAGCAGTGAGTCTAGAAAAGAAGTGGAGCACACAGACAGACAGTATATATGGGAAATGTGGAGAAAAAAGAGTAAATACAGAAGAGACAAAATGTGACGATTCGCACAGTTTGAACAGAGCCAACCTCATATGTTGGGATTACTGTATATACGATTCATCCTTTTCTAGTTTCATCGTTTTCGATTCTCTTTTTACTCGTGCCTATTTTTACTCTCTCTCTTTCTCTCTCTCTCTCCTTCTTTTTTATTCACTATTTCCGTTTGAAGAATTTAAAAAAAAAAAAACTATATTTATGTGACGTCGAATCATTGACTATATCGAAATACTGACTTTTAACAGATTTATAAAGGTCGAGCGTGATTGTAGCTTTTATATTTTCCCCGAAATATCTCTCCCGAAATATATTATATATATAAAATTCACGGCTTTACCTCCCAGAGAATTGCCAATGCAAGGACTGATGCAATTCAAAGAAAATCCTTTATAATCTTTCTATTTTTCATGTAAAAAAGTTTTTTTTTTTTGCAATTTTCAAGATTTTAGGATTTGCGATTTTGTTTCTTTTTCGTTGTATATTTTTTTATGTATATACATTTATTTCGTCGTGCTATTAAAAAAAGTCGAATGGAAGTTTTTATTTTTTTAGTTTGGAGAGAGGAAGGAGGGTATAAAAAATTTTTAATTAAGCTTTATTATTAGTAATGTAGCGTTTGATGTTAACTTGTCATTAACCTCTGTTTGCATTTACAAGTGAAGAATAGTTGACATATTTAGGAGAATACTTGACTTCACTAGGTCATCAGAAAAAGAATTGCAGTTACTGAACTTCTACTTTATAAATGCATCTCGTTAATTAAAGTCGCATCTTTTCGTCAGAAAGAAAGTAATATTTTTAGTACTTCAATTGCGTAAAAAATATTACTCTCGAAAAGTAAAATTGGTTTCTAATTCTAATACAAATAATATTTATATACACATTTCATTTTTTATATAAGATTTTTTTTCTTTGATGATTATTTTTATTAATTTTTATTAATTAATTAATTAATTTTATTTATTTACTTTACTTACTTTACTTTTTACTTGATGATTTTGTACATCAGGAAAACAATGAAATCGGGAAAGAGATTTAATTAAATTGATGATATAAAGAGTACCTCGCGTGTCTGAAAATTTATCTGAACATTTTGGATTTAGAAAAATTCATTGTAGAGAAAATGAAGATAATAATAAGTATACAATAGATAGGAAAAGAGAAATAATTTTTGCACGTCACATAAAAGGTAAAAGATTTAAAAATTCAAAAAAAAAATTTTTCTTTTGGAAATAAAAAATTTGCCTTGAAGTTTTTATAAAAATTGAAAAACTGCAATTTGTTAAAGTAAATATTTTCCAGGATATAGTAAATCTTTCTCTATTTGTTTTATATATGACTGTAAGATCATGAGGATAAAAAAAAGGGAAAAATTAATTTCAAAACATTAATTCTCGTGGAGCATTTAAGAATTTAAGAAAACAATGAAAATTAAAAAATCTGAAGAAGGAGAACAATGTAATTTACGGGACTGGGGAGTTGATTCGGGAAACAACTTTTCACTCTGTTTACTCTTTGCAAGCATTGCTCAGAGACAACTTAATTTCACCAACAAGAAAACCGATACGGCCAGTGACAATCAGAAGGCAAGTAAATAATTTTGTATAGGAGGTTTAATATTTATAAAGATTTAATTTAATCCGAAGTAAATCTTTAAAAGTGTATCAAAATTCTTTTTCTTCTTCTTCTTCTTCATTCAGTCGAATTTTAATTGAAAAAATTTATTTTTAAAAATGTTTTTAAATTAAATTTAAGATTATTGTTTAAACTGGAAACGAGAAAGAATTGATTTCTTTTTGGTAAATGAATGACGTATTTTTAATGTTTGTGTGTGTGTGTGTGTGTGTGAATTTACAATTTCTGGGATTAAATCCTTTGCGAATTCAATGACACTCGCATTCCATTCGAAATTGATACAGAGTGACAGATTGAGGATGTGACGAGCAAAATCAAATCAGACAACTATAATTACCAATTTGCTTTTAATCTAATTGTAAGCGAGACTGGATCGAATAGCATTGAAATATATTATTGATACATTAATCTCTACATTTCTCTATACGTTAATATTTGCATTTTATAAATATGCGAGAAAATCAAATTTCAATATTTAATGTAAATATTGTATTTTTTCTTTCTTTTTCGGTATTCTATTTTTTATATATTTTATTTTTTTATTAGATAAATTATACATTCTTTATGTATATTGCTATATATTTATATTTTGAAAAATTGATGCCAGAAATTCCAATTTGTTTCAATGTTTTATCGATATTGTTAATTCACTGAAATTAAAAGAATTTATATTTTATCTCGTGAAATATTTGACATGACATTGCTTTTTATTCAAGGTATAAAAAAAATTGTGTGTTATTTTTTAGGCAAAAATATTTTTCTCTAAAGAAAAAAAAAAATTGTTTTCATTTATACAAAAATAAAAAAAAAAATATTACAAAAGGAGAAAAATTTTAATGAAGTACAACTAAAGTATATTTTTTGAAAATTTTAAAATACGTATGTATAAATATATACATATATACATATATATCATAGATAGACAAGAAAAAGCTGGTGAACGCAAAAAGAGCAAAAAAAAGAAGTGTGTAAGGGATGAAGAGCGAAGAGCCTTCAAGCGTGAAAGACGAGAGCTGAGGCGGCGAAATGTTCATTGAAAGTGCTTTTACTTTTCTGCAGAGTACGACTAAAGAGATAGTGAGAGAGAAAGAGAAAGAGACAGAGAAAAGAGAATGAAAGAGAGGAAAAATAATAATATTTGTAATGTCACTATTGAAAAAATTGTACCAAACACAAATCTTAAACTGCCAGCGAAATGGATTTTTAATTCACAATTACTATTTTTACTTTCTTTTATTTTTTAAATTCTATATTCGTTCTATAATCTAGATAATATCTCGTACAGATAATATTCTCCAGATGATCAAGATAATCATCTAGACAATATTGGATAGGTCATGTATACAGTATCATCAAAACCTAGATAATATCTTTATAATCTAGATAATGTCTTAATAATCTAGATAATATCCTGATAATCTTGATAATATCATTTTAATCTAGATGTTATTTTAATAATCTAGATAATACTTTGATGATCAAGGTAGCATCCAGATAATCTAAATAATACCCTGTTAATCACGATAATATCCTTATAATTTAGATAATCTCTTGATAATCTAGATAATATCTCGATAATCTAGATAATATCTCGATAATCTAAATGATGTCTTGATATAATATCCAGATAATCTAGTTAATATCCTTATAATCTAAATGTAATCTTGATAATTTAGATAATATCGATAATATTCTGATAATTTAGATAATCTCTTGATAATGTAGATAATATCATTATTATCTAAGTGATGTCTTAATAATATCCAGATAATCTACAGTTAATATCCTTATAATCTAAATGATGTCTTGATAATCTAGATAATATCTTGAAAATCTAGATAATATCTTGATAATCTAGATAATATCTTGATAATCTAGATAATATCGATAATATTCCGATAATCTGGATATTACTTTGATAATATGTGAGAAAATGGATTTTCGCGAGAAAGACCTTATTTTGCTTAACGATGTATTTTTAAGTATCTTATTATTGTAATTTTTTTGCAATTTGTTCGCTTCAAAGTTTGAAGTAGATAATTCACTTACTTGAAAGAAAGAGATCTTGAAGAGCTTGGGCTGCTTGGCAAAGGAGTGCCCAAGTTTCTGCAGCATCCAAACCTGCACCCCTTAAAGCCAGAACATCCGCTGCCACGATACTTAACCCATCTTCGACGCCACTGACGCCTCCGACGCTCAATGTGGGCATTCTGTTAAAAAAAAACAAGCAAAAGATTTATTTCACTTCTTATTCGTTTGTTTGACAGAACAAAATTAGATTTTTAACAGCAAAAAAAAGACATGATAGTTGTGAATTTAGTGGATTATAATTGTAAATATAGAAAAAATTTAAACTATTTTACTCCCTAGTGTCGAAAACGCAGTTTTGCTCCCTAGTGCTGAAAATTTAACACTGGTGTAAAACAATTGAACACAGAAGGCAAATTAGTAATCATATAAACAATATTTACGCAAACTTTGAAATTTGTGTTTAATATTTTTAAAAACATCTTTTTTCATCCAAGTGGGTAAAATTGTATTTTTCCCTCTAGGGAGTAAAATGATTTGTAAATCTGTAGGAAGTATATATAATTTTTTTCTTCGAAGGATCGTGTCTTCCTTTTCCAAAGTAGAAATGATAGGAAATTCGAAACTGATGAAGCAAGAATCGAGAAGTTAAGCTTGAAATAAGTCTCCGTTCACATAACGAAAATGTCAGAAGCTTTATAATTCCCAGGAGAAATATAAATCCATTTGACAGGAAAAAGAGAGTTGAATGTTAGACGTTTTAGAGAAGTTTTAACGGTTAAAAGCAATGTGTACGTGATATTGGATCAAACTTGGAATACAAGTCAAAGATACAATATATAGATTCGAATACAATGGTCACTGGGATTACAAATCTTCCAATGTGCTATCGAAACTTATATAGACTCTTGACCTTTTCCTATATATATATATATGATTCACAATAATATAAAGTTCGAACAAAAAAGAAATCAACATACATTACGTAAAACGTTTCAAATATTTCCAATACTGTCCATTTGAACCATTTTCAATTTTTTAAGATTCTTTAAAATTTCATTTCATTTTAAAATTGCTCGACTTTATTTTTGGCTTTTTTGGAAGAATTTTTTTTTCCCCACCGAGTATATTATTTATGAAAAGAGTTATAAAGAAGTTGTAATAATGTTCCGGTTGATTTCATATGTGAATTCTTGCAAAACCTCAAATCGTAAATCAGTGCTGGCTGAAGGAAACATCTTTTACCTCACTTGAAGTAGTTTTGAGAGTGTTTGAGAGGCACGGGTATAGCATTTGAGGTATTCAGAGGGCTCTTTGAAAATATAAAACGTTACCAGGAAATGTGATGCGACGCGTAAATTTTATAGAGCTTCTAGAAAAGTTACCATGTGTTTTCGTGCATAAGAAATCGACTTCAGTCAAATAGCACTTTACGCCAACAAAACTGTGCGATGCTTTAAGCTTAAAACTGTATAAATCTACACTCTATGCCCGTTTTATACTTAAATATTTTTAAAAAATATATGAGAAAATCTAGCGTCAACTTTGTATTCATCGATTTCAAAAATTCCTAAATTATCTGCTCGATTGAGTCTTCATTAGAAAAATCGTGAAAGTACATTTAAAATGACTCTGCCATTTAAAAATTTGAAAATTACATTTCGAATTCGTGTTCAGCGACCCAAAAAACCCCCGAGTGACAAGTTTCAGACGAATTGGATCAATTTTCAAAAATTAGTCCGCCATTTTGTCTCCGCCATTTTGAATTTTTAAAATTGGATACCAGATTCGTAATCTACGACCCCAAAAACCCCCGAGTGACAAGTTTTAGACGAATTGATCGATTTTCAAAAATTAGTCCGCCATATTGGATCCTCCATTTTGAATTTTTCAAATTGGATGCCAGATTTGTAATCTGCGAGTCCAAAAACCCTTTGGGAAAACTAATGATTGTTATTCAATTTGCATTAAACTTGATATGCAAGGGTTCTTTAAGGAATCACTTGATATGAATTTGATAATAGATTTCCAAAATTCAAAATGGCGGATGCAAAATGGCGGACCTGAGCAAACTTAATCGGATTCACTTGAAACTTATTACTCGGGGGTTTTTGGGGTCGCTGAACTCGAATTTGACATTAGATTTTCGATTGAACGTGCTAAAAATAAACTAATTTAAAGAAGTTCTTATAATTATAACTAAATCAAAAAAAAAAAAATTATTTTAATATCAGAAAAAATTATTTCTAATTAGAATAATATTTGTTCAACGTCTTGTCAAGAAAGAAAAAATTGTTCATTCAGAACGTAGTCTCAATTAAAATACACAAATATATTTTTTTCAAATAAACTTGGAACTTTTTAATTATACATTTCACCTCATCTTTTTTTCACCCAGTAAATTTTCATATACACAAAGAATTCTCTTGAACAAATGACTTGACAATTGAACTCTAAATATGTATTATGAGAGATGGAAAAAAAAAGAAAAATTGAAATCCTTTGTTGAAATCATGAGATTCATTTATGACTTGTTTTATATTCTTGACATATGTATATATGGATGTGAAAAATTTTATTAGCTCCATTTTATTAGGCATTATGGAGCATTGTTGAATGCCCATCCATTGAGAGTGTCGGACAAATAGTAATTAAAAAATACTTTGTCAGAGCTAATTCTTCGGGCTCTTGAAAAGTCTCGAATTAAAAATACTGATATTTTCACGATGTGTGAGTTGTGGGTGGATGTTTGCCTATTGAAAATCGATATTGTATATGCCTACGCGAGATTTTTTTTTTGAATTGGCATTTTCAAGTCGTGTCGGTATTGTGCGGACAGTATTAAATAGGTCTGTCGACGTAATGAACAATGATGCATGGTGAGCCTATTCAGAAGTTTAAAACTTCCGCAACGTACTCGCTAATATTGTTCAGTGGGATTGTAGACAGATGTTTTACTTTTCTCTTCAGAAATACATCCACTACTTGTAACACTCTTGTTCGAAACTTCATATTAATTAACTTTATAACGTTCAGTTAATTTAATCCCCAGAAACTGATTGTGCACAGATTGTCAGAAAAGATTTATTTCAAACAGAAACAAATAGTTGCATTGCTATACTAAATATTTTTTTTTGGTCCCAATAAAAAATTTGGTTCAAACGGTGACTAAATTTTTTCTTCGATGAAATTTTCCTTATTTCTGGGAATTTTTGGCAGAATTTTTATTCGATCTTCTCTTAAGCAAATTGCAAAAGGACAATTCGTTATTAAAAATGAGGTCAAATTAGCTCAAAAAGAGAAATTTACACAAGATGCAATTATGGTTTAATGAAAATTTGAGAATTTCAAACTATGTAATAGTGTATTAATATCAATTTCCATAAATTGGAGGATGAATTCATCATTAGCCACATCATTACGTCCGTGTGAATGATTTTAGTTTCTTTGTGGAAAGTTTTTTGTTGAATGAATTCTTTTTCTTTTGAGATAAATGAAACTTCTTTTCTCTTCAATAGTAAAAAGTTGTAATTCAACGAAAGGTAATTAATTAAAAAGAATTAAGCATTGAAATTAATTTCTGCTTTTAGATATATGGAGGACTAATTATTTTCATTATGTAATCGTTATTATTCCCATTATTTCATATTTTCAAAAAAATTGTAAACTATAAATCCAAAAGAATTAATTTAATATTCTATTACTCGATTCTAAATTAACTCTGAGTTTGTCAAAGAGAATGAATTCTAACATTTCATTTGTTACACTATAAGGCTCATTTAATAAATCATCGAACAATATGCACATGACTCGGTGATGTTAAATCTAGTAGCATAGATTGAATTTCGAATCTGTGTCAGGATCAATGAAAAAATTACCTAGAATTTATACTCAAAATAGTTTTGGGAGTTTCAAACCTTTCTGTGTGTAAAATTCAGGATCAAAGAATAAAAAATTGCTTTGATCTTTGAAATTAGAATTCTGTTTGTAATTAAGTTTTAGTTGTGGTAGCGATTGCTATTTGTAAAAATAAATTGGTAGTAGTAGTTGCATTTGTCGTGTTGTACGATTTATAGTGTAGGAGAAATAAATCAGCGGCATCGTTTTTCATCCTCATTTTCTCTCTGGAATCAATAGTAACGGCATAATGTATATATGGCTTTCTGATGGAAAGTTTTGGTAAAAGTTTTCCTTTTGCATATCATTTCACTCGATTTAATCTCACCTCAAACATTGTCGATTGGTGCATTTGTACGTGGTGATTGTCTTGCTTCAATGACCTCGTAAGAAACGGCCGCGGTGGCGGCGGCAGTCGCAGTATGACCTCGCGATCCTGGTAGGTAATAGACTAGACAGGACATCATCACAAGAAACAGGAAGAACAGGAACACGAGGTCAAACATCAAGAGAGAGTTCAAAGTCATTAGCTGCATCCTGTGTGACCCCCTTCTTCACCATTACACTCACACACTACACACACATTATTCTTCTTCTTCTTCTTATTTTTTTTTCTTTTTTTTTCCTTTACAAATTAACATTACATTCCATTCTCCTTCAATTTCATCTGTTGCGTATTATTTCCTTTTAGCAGGCCAAGAGCATCGTTCACGTTGATGCATTAGAAATCGTCGTTATTTAAACTAGAATTTGACCTTTCTTCATATTGCAAAATCGAATGGCTCACGAAATAACATTTATTTCAAGAGGACAAGGTTAAAAATCAATGTCATTGAGGTGCGATTTATAATCAGTCAATGTTTCATCGATTTACACACAGAGAAAATGGTCTTGTACTTATTGTTAGGTCAAGTTTTATTTTCAGTTTTCAAATAGCTTCTACCTACTTTTTTTTAGCACTATTCTACAGATTTCCTGATGAAAATTGATTTTTTCTTTGTTCGATAAAAAGCAGTACTATCTTAACGGATCATCTAGACAATATAAAAAAAGATAATAGCTAAATATGTGAAAATAAAGATCTAATTATGTTGATAAGGTAATCCAAATGAGATAATCTAAATAAAATCTCGATATTACCTAGATATTATCTAGATGTTATCTAGATATTATCTAGATATTGTCTGGAAATTATCTATATAAGAATCTATATAAGAAACTTTATAAGAATTTAGATATTATCTATGAGAATCTATATATTATCTAGATGATAATCTACATATTATCTAGATTATAATCTACATATCATCCAGATGAGAATCTAGATATTATCTAGATTTTCATCTGGCTAATATTCACATAAGAATCTATATATTATCTTGGTTAGACAACGTTCATATTATCTAGATTATAATCTTGATATTTTTTAGATATTATCTAGAATCTAGATATGATCTAGAATCTAGATATTATCAATAAGAGAATATATATTATCTAGATGAAAATTTACATATTAAATAGATGAGAATCTTTATATTATCTAGATAATTTAGACATTAAGTAGATAAAATTCTAGATATTATCCAGATGAAATGAAAGTTAGTATCATCTAGAAATTATCTAGATGAGAATGTAAATATTATCTAGATATTAACTAGATATCTGTTTACTATTGCTTGAGCACCTTTGGCTGGTAAATATTGTTTGATCTCCAAATGTCAATTTGTCTTTTACTGATTTGATTTTTCCGCAGGTAAATGTGAAATAATACATTTTTAAATTGATGCATTGAAAAATTAAAAATTATTTATAGAGATTCTGAATATTTCGAATAAAATAAATTAATTTTTGATTTTATTTTATTGAAGTATGTCCAATGATTTTTGTGGAAAAAATCAGTGTGTTTGGCACTCTTGTTGTTTTTATCGGTAAAAGGATATTGGTAAAAAATAAATGGGTTTGCGACAAACATGAATTTTTTGTTTCCTCCTATACAATATGAATTTTTAAGTATTGATGTTTAGTTTTTAAATTTTTCAGTACACATACAGCGAAACTATTATATCATCAGTGGATATTTATAAGGAATTTCATTTTTTTATTTTTACATGAATATTTAATGTTTTGTTTTTATTGAGAAACTATTATTTTTCAAGGGCGTATTTTGAAAATTTTTTTGTTATTAAATTTTATCGTTGTAAATCGAGATGGTAATAATTTTAGAACGAGACGCTTTCATTGCATGTAAATATTATCCTTTATAATAATATAAAGAAATGGAATAAAATTTTCAAGAGGAAAATTTTTTCCCTTAAAGGGAAATTCTCTTCTTTTTTTTCTGTGTGAGAATCAGAATAACTTTGAATCAATTTGCTTGAACAAACGTTCGACAGGGAGTCTACTTTCGTAAACGATAACACGCCTTCTGACTCTTCCACAATTTCAACTTTGAATATCTTTGGTATTTTGACAGTCTT
The DNA here is from genome assembly GCA_001855655.1 of Leptopilina clavipes. NCBI lineage: Eukaryota > Metazoa > Arthropoda > Insecta > Hymenoptera > Figitidae > Leptopilina > Leptopilina clavipes. The sequence goes on from JUFY01033805.1 coordinate 18,614, forward strand.
CTGACGTATGGGAATTTACCGAGTCTCTCTTTCTCCCTTTCTCTCTCTCTCTCTCAGGATTATTCTGCATTTTAACAGAGCAAACATTTCAGTACTCCGCTTTCGCTTCTCATTATCGTTTGCTGATATTCAATCCACATTGCAAGCAGACATTTCAATCATTCCTGAACAACAAGTTATACCTTAGAATCTTACTATTATTGACGCATCTTCTGTTTACGTGATTTTTTCTCGAGCATGGGAAACCTTATTATTCGTAATAAAACATTCCATTTTAATATATTTTACAAACATTGTAAAAATTATCATACTGGAACTTTTGAGGATAATTTTGTTGAAACTAGATTCGAAAATAACGACCTCAGAAGTGAAAAAATTACTTTACTCCCTAGTGTTAAAAAGGTACTTCATTTCCTAGAGTCGAAAAAGGTTACTTTACTTCCTAGAGACGAAAAAGGCTACTTTACTCCCTAGCATAAAAAAACATTTTATCCACTAGGGTCGAAAAAAGTTTCTTTACTTCCAAGGGACGAAAAAGGCTACTTTACTCCCTAGCATAAAAAAAGTTTATCCACTAGGGTCGAAAAAAGTTTCTTTACTTCCTAGGGACGAAAAAGGCTACTTTACTCCCTAGCATAAAAAAACATTTTATCCACTAGGGTCGAAAAAAGTTTCTTTACTTCCTAGGGACGAAAAAGGCTACTTTACTCCCTAGCATTAAAAAAAACGTTTTATCCACTAGGGTCGAAAAAGGTTACTTTACTCCCTAGTATCTGGGCGTTTGTAAAGAAAATTCTTCTTGAACGAATAATAATTAATTAATTAATTGAGAGTAATATTTTAGAAATGCTTCATCACATCGTATTAAATGATCCAAATAAAAATTTGCTAAATTAAATATCGATATAACGAAATGAAAATAGTTTTCGCGTTAACATTTTTTTAAAGTTTTACACTAGTAAATGAATTTGCACGACACCTTATCGTACACTCTTTATTTTCCCGTTCTGTTCTTCTTTTTTTTCTTTTTATTTCCGGTTCGCCATAAATGCCAAAAGAGTCGTTTTTCCCTGGAATAAATCTGTACATATGTACAAATAGCAATTCCTTTTTTTTACGCTCTCGCGTAATCTCTACTTTTCTTGAATCTCACAGCGCACGTTACGAGTCAGACTCTTTGAGCTTTTTTTTCGCACAGCGCATTACACTCTAAACTGGTAGCATTATTTTTTCCCTCAACACTAACGAGCTTCACCACAGCGTAGAAGATTAAAGGGTCGAAAAGCGGGTGAAAAAGTGACACACGCAGAAAAAGTTTATGGCACGGGTAGAAATGTCGCGTTAACGTGTACGTTTTATAAGTATACGAATACTTTTTCGATATTTTTTACATGCAGTGAAAGTTTTTCACTTTTTTTTTTGGATGGCTCTTGGCGAAACTCTGATTTCCTTTTGGAAACGAACTGATTTCTTCTATGGCTTAAAGTGTTGATAAATGTTACTATTTAGTGGAAAAAAAATTTACCTCTCTTTCTCTCTTTTTTTATTTTAAAAAAATTATGTTAAAATCTAGTTCGTTAAATTTTTTTTAAGAACATTACCACACTAGGGACTAAAATAAAATATTCCAGGGCTAGTGGGTAAAATAACCATTATCAACACTAGGGAGTAAAATGAAATACTCTAGCACTAGAGGGTAAAATAAGCTCTTTTATTACTAGGGATAAAAACTAAATACTCTAGCAAAGAGTGGGTAAAGGTTATTTTTCCTACTAGCGTAGAAGTATTTCATTTTAGTCCCTAGTGTGGTAATGTACTTAAACAACTTTTTCTACACTAGAGAGTAAAACGAAATATTCTATCGCTAGTGGGTAAAATAGCTTTTTAGGTACATTACCACACAAGTGAGTTAAATAAAATATTCCAGCGCTAGTGGGTAAAATATCAGTTTTCGGCACTAGGGCAAAAAGTAACCTCTTTTCGCACTATGGAAAAATAACTCTTTTACACTAGAGAGTAAAAAATCTTTCTCATCACTTACAAGTAATATTTTTTCACTTAAAATGAAAATGTTTTTTCCACTAGAGTGAAAACTGGGACATTTTAACACTAGTGAGTTAAGAATTCTTTTTCAACAGTTAGGAGTAAAATCAATAGTCTAATTGGGATTACAGACTGTCAATGTTGGCTTTTCATTCTAAAATGAACTCAAGTTTCGTGCCGAGATTTTCACATGCAGCAAAATATGGTTATTCTTATTAATTTTTAACATCACGCCTCTTAATATTGACTTCGTGTCATCGTAAAATTAACCTACGAACCTAGTTTTCCAGTAGCGAGCGAGATATATTGAATATCCAGCCGATGCTCGTTATCGAGGTTCGAAAAGTTAGAGGGTCGTTAAAGCTTCTTAACTTTATAAGAACGTAATATGTCGAAACTTTGAGTAGAAAGTTCACTCCTCGTAAATGTGTATATGCAGAAAACCACGTTTATACATTTTACGTAAGCCATTGAGGTTGGTGACGTTTCGTGACAAGGTCCTCCATATATATGCAACCGAGTAATTAATTTAAAGAATTCATTAGTAGAGCTAACGTGACGAGAATAATTATATAGTACCCCTCATTTCAAGAAAACTAATGACAAAAGCAACAAACAATTTTACCCCCAACATTTAAACGAGCTAATTGACAATGTTATTCCAAAGAGAAAAAGATTACATTAATTAGAACAAGTGTCTATTGAAAAACAATTATTTCACTGAATCACGAGAATAAAGTTAATATTACATCTTATAACCAGTAGTATATATTTTCTTAAATGTCAAGAAAATTAAATATCCTGGGAAATTTATGAAAGCTCTTCAAATTTCATTAAGGGCATGTTTTTTAGATATAAAGAGTCACGAACTGGCTTTTTATCCGTCAGAGATAACCCTTCCAACTAAAATTAGACTTTTTTATTTTCTTTAAAATGGAATTCCATGTTACACGTATTTTTCTAGCCCAGGAATGAAAAATCATAACCAAGTAAAACAGTTGTATTAAAAAGAAGAAAAAAAAACTTATTTCAACTTGATTATGAGAAAAAAAATTGGAAGAAGAAAATAAGAAAAAATTCTTTGACTATAAGAAATGAAAAGGCTTTTAAGATGTCAGCATAAGAATATTTTTTTTTTTTAAATCTTGACTTTTTAGTGTTCTGCTCCTTTGTTTACCATATACAAAGAACGCGGCAGTATGTCTTTTTGAAACCTTGAATTTCTTACATGAATGATAAGGGAAAAAAAGCGAAAGCTCCTTTACGAAAGGTTTTTCATATATAAATATATATATATACAGTTGAAAGCTTGAAAAGTTCCTTATAATATTCATGGTAGACAAAAAATTTACAATAGAGAAAAAAGTAATTCATTAAAGTGCTATACGCTATTTCACCGTATTCTTGATGTAAAAAAAATCTTTGCATACAAATAAAACAAATATTCCTCAAATTTTTTCCTTTTCTAATAGTTATGGTAAATAATTTTATTCATGTGGAAATTCTTCCTACTGGAAAAATAAATAGAATTCTCAGATTGTTGCGATTTTCATTAAAAATAAATTTTCTTTTTCCATAATTTGCAATTAGAGACAAAAAAATCTTCTTTATTTCCTTATTTCTAATAATCGAAATTTCGTATTTAATTATTAATAATAACTAAGTAAGTAAAATTATTAATAATAAAAATAACAATAATAAAAATATTTGTAGTACATAGTTGAGGAATAAAGTTACCTTTTTCGACACTAGTGGGCAAAGTAGCCTTTTCAGCACTAGTGACTAAAATGACATTTTACTAACTAGTGTTGAAAAAGGTTTCCTTCTCTAGCGTTGACAAAGTTTCTTTATTCTCCAGTGCTTAAAAAGGCGTTTATTCTCTAGTGTTAAAAAGGGTTATTTTCCTCCCTAGTCCTGAAAGGTTTACTTTTCACTCTAGTGTTAAAAATAAATATTTTTGTTCCCAGTGCTGGAAAATATTTACAATCACTTTAATCAGAGAATTTTTTATTAAATCAATTTCCTCTGTTTGAATGTAAAATATTTTATTTTTCTATTTATTGTAACAAAAATACGTTTGTATAAAAATAACGTAGCGTTAATTTCGCTTTAACGGAGCTTCTAGTTAAAAAGCGACTGTGTGGTTAAAAATTAAATGTAGCGTTAAAAATTCAAAGTCTTTTATTTTTATGTCATACGGTGACAAGTGTTTTATAGAATCGACATGTTGGCAATAATTTTACTGGTTTGGTATGCGAATGACGCGATAGTCGTTAGAATATTTCTCATTGGCAATTTTCACCCACTTTGTAAAAAATTGACTTCTGTCGATGAAAATTGAAAGCAGTCGCACATTCGGCCTACAATTATCAGGAATAATTTCGTCACATTCAACGGCATATATGTGAAAATATCAAATTTTATTTTTCCACATTTCACAATTTTTTATATGTACTTAAAAAAAATCATTCAAGAGAATTTTAAACGAACCAATTAAAATAATTTCAATTTTTTTTAAATAAAATCGAAATACAATTAATAAATACATAGTTGTAAAAAAAAATTTTTTTCCACTTTCATGTCGATGCTGTGAGTGATAATGGAAAATATTGTCAATTTATATCGATAAATATTGTCACTATAAAGATTAACTGTCTTATTACTTGACAAAGTTTTGTGTTACGTTAATTTCTCAAAGTTACTGACTAAACAAACTTTACATGAACTTCACAGAATTTCTGTTAAGTTACTAGCCAGATTAAGTATGCGAAGTTAAACGCCATTCTATGCAAATTCGCACCAATAATTTAATTAAAATAATTTCTTGAATAATCTCGGTTAAATATACCTTCAAATTAATTCTAGATCAGTAAATTATTCACACTCTATAATATTTTCGAAATAAGCCATAATTCACTGAAATACAGTTAATCCACTAAAATTAACTAATACAAATAACTTAAGTTATTTTATTTATTTTTAAATCTAATTTCTCATTTATTTCTCTAAATTTACAATAATTAACAATTATTAAAAATTACTGAGTAGTATTTTAATAAATATTTAATTGATTCATTTTTATTGTTTATTTTGTTTAAAATTTCAAAAATAGACTTTTAATATGAAAATCAAATGAGCGTCATTAGTATGTTTATGGTTGAAATGTTTTAATTCAAGTTAATTTTAATGCGATTTCTGTTATGTACAAAATCTCTTAAACCCGGAGATTAAACTCCATCCACTGGTCCTCGAGTCGTTTTAGTATACAGAATTCTAATCCTTTTAAAAGACAGTTATTTTACTATCAAAACTTTTTTCATTTATTATGCCACTAATCTGTGTTTGCGTTAAACCAGAATTTATCCAAAAGTTTAATTATAAAAAAAGAAAAAAAAGAACCAGAAGATTCAATAATTATTTTAGAAAAAATTTTAAAAGAAAACGAAAATTTTGAATCTTATAGTTTCTTTGTTTTCTCAATTTTTTTTTATATTCTAGAACTGAAAAAATTAGTTCTCGGGCTAGTGTTAAAAGAGACACTTTAAACCCTAATGGAACGATTTTTAAGAAGAAAATTTATTCCATAGTGTGGAAAGTGACATTTCACTCACTAGTGGTCCAAATAATTTTTCACTAATGTGAAAAGTGACATTTCACTCACTAGTATTAAAAAAGGTTTCTTTTGTCTCTAGTGTTAAAGTTTGATTTTCACTAGTGTGGAAAGTGATATTTCACTTACTAGTATTAAAAAATGTTTCTTTTCGCTTTACTGTTAAAAAAGTTTCTTTTTTCACTAGCGTGGAAAGTAGCATTTTACCCACTACTATTAAGAAAGATTTCTTTACAGTCTAGTGTTGGAAAATGTTACTTTACTCCCTAGTGTTAAAAAAGCTACTTTTTCCCATGGTGTTAAAAATTTTTACTTTTCTCCCTAGTGTTCAAAACGGATATTTTATGTTCTAGTATTAAAAAAAGTAATTTTGCTCCCTTTTAATTTTTAAATGAAAATTTCCCTAAAAGGTTAGTTTGTGAAAAGGCATTAAGAGAGGAAAAGAGTTTTTTTATATAAGAAGTTGAAGCAAAAAGTAAATAGATGTTAATTTAAGGGATTCTTATTGCAGCAAATGTACCTTCCCATTTAGTATGTGAAATCTACGCCATTATCCCAAAACGACTCGTACTTTTATCGCAAGCTTTTTGCATTGCTTAAGCTCGAAAACTCGCGTCTAACTCCTGAATGAAACTGCTAGTTTAAAATCGAGGTGAATTTCCAAGTCGTTGATGTACAATTTTTTTTAACCAAGTTTCATTTTCAACAATAGGACAGTGCGATAATTTTCACAAACATAACAAATATAATAGTAATAAACAATTATTTTTATTTAAAAAATAATATTCTTTTTAGTTGTTTAGAATATTTTATTTTTTAATTTATTATTATTTTAAAAAGTTATTTGTAAAAAAAAACAAGATTTGTCCATTTTTTGAAAAAAATTTGCTGTTTTGAAAAAAATATTTATATATTCATTGAAGTCAAAAAAAAAAAACTATAATGAATTTGTTCACTTTTTTATTTGTCACACAAAAAAAGTGTACATCAATGTATTTATATGCAACTGTTGGACAAATGAAATTGGTATTTTGCTTGTCAAACTCATATATATGATCTTTTCATGAATGCAAAAAAACTTTTTGTCCTCAATCGAGAGCACATTTCCCCTTTCCATTATGCATATTTGTTTTTCAATTACCCCTCCTCGAATTAACTATTATAAAGTTTATTGGGATTTTTATGGTAAATTTAATTCCATTATATAAAGATCAAAGAGTTCTTCATTTTTTTATATACAATAATATATAATAATAAAGACAGAGGACTTATGAATTTAAAATTCACTTCGTCAAGTAATTTTTCACGCAGTGGTATTAAAAAAAAAATGTTTGCTAATTTAAAACAGGTCTTAAAATAAAAAAAAAAGAGATAAACATTTTTTTATTAAAATTCCCCATTAAATTTTCTACTGATAATGGCAAAGAAATTAATTTCATATTTGAATTATGAGAAAAAAAAAAATGTGAAATAAGATAAAAAAATTAATAAACGATATAAATTTAGAATGGATTTTCCAGGCTAAAAAGATTTGCTTCGAGAGCATAAATTAATTGATTGCCGCAAGTCGATACGAAACTTGAGTTTTAAATTATTATTGAGACTCGAGTGGATCCTGTCACTTCCCTTTTCTCTCACTCTCTGTCTCTCTTCCTCTCTCTCTCTCTCTCTCTCTCTGCGGTTTGCTCTTATTGACTCATTATTATATCGAAAGGTACTCCCCCATGGGGCGAGAAAAATTTCTCCCGGAAAAAGAAGAAAAAAAAAATAAATAAAAGAAAGAAAAAAAATTGATAAACCTTTACAATAGCCATTAGCATCTGTTGAAGACAGACCGCGTTGCCAGTCATTTTGCGTGAATAATATAACAATAGAAAGTAAATGGGTTTTGCCAAAATGAATGTGAATTGTACGAACATTCTGTTGGTAACAGCTTTTCCCATTACATAAATACAGTGTAGAATTAATACTGGGTCGTAGATCCCTGTGATTCAGGACCTCCTGTAACCGTAGTTCCATGTAATTTTCTTGCCACCTTCAATTACACTTAGCTAAGTGTCTTTCAATCTTTATTGTTACTTATCGTCTCTCTTTCTTTCTCGATTCCATTTCCGAACTTTCTCCTCAACTTTATCTACAAATTCCGAATCGGAAAAAAACAATTAAAAAAAAACTACCATTAGTCCATTTATGCATTTTCTGCATTTTTTTCCCCTCGAAATTCTTTCCTCATGCAATCTAGATTATATTATCTAGATTGTATCATCTGAATTATCTTCCTTAGTTGATATTATCTAGATGAGTGGATAGAAAATAATACACGTAGATAAAATCTTGCTATGTGTAATCTGAATAATATAATCTAGATAATACACTCCAGATAATGTATTAAAGATAATATAATCTAGATAATATAATCTAGATAATCTAGATAATATATATCATAGATAATGTAATCTAGATAATACTGTCGAAAAATTATAGATGAAATTTAGATAAAGTAATCAAGATAATATAATCTAGATAATACACTCTAGATAATACAATTTAGATAATATAATCTAGATATTACAATCTAGATAATCTATTATTTAGATAACATAATCTAAATAAAGTAATCTAGATGGTACAATTTAAATAATGTAATCTATAGTCTATCTATAAATAATGTAATCTGTAGAAAATATTATTTAGTCAAAATTTTAATAATATAATATAAGTAATGCAATTTAGATAAAATAATCTAAATATTGTAATCTAGATGATTTAATCAAAATTCAGCCTAGATAAAATAATCTGGATTAAACAATATATATTATGTAGGCAATAATATTTAGAGTTTGGTCAAACTTTAGGGAAGAATAATCTGGATAATATAATTTAGATAATATATCTAGATCTATAATATCTAGATTATATTATCTATAATCTATAATATCTAGATAATGTAAGCTAGATGATAATATTATCATGATAATTAGTTAGATTACACGCTCTAAATTTTGTTTACTTCATATTTTCCACGTTATCGTCCTAATTACATTATCGTTATATTATATTATATAGATTATTTTATCTAGATTACATTATCTAGACATTGTCTAAATGGATTTAAAAAATTTTTCACAGTATCATCTAGATTACTTTATTTAGATTTTGTTTATATAATATTTTCCAAAATATCATCTAGATTACATTAGCTAGATTTTTTAATCTATATTATATTATCTAGATTATAGATAAGTTTCGATTTTTTTTTATGCAAAATTGTGAATTAAAAAAACGTTCTTTATACAAGATTGAGAGATAAATTGTGATATTTACGATGTATTTGAAGAAGGATTCTATTTATCATTCGAAATTGTATGGAAAACGTGAAGATTTGCAATAGAAGGAGTTGAAATGAAAATTAAAAGGTTGAATTGTTAAATTTCGTAATTCTGGCATGGGGCCAATGAATTTTGCAGCCATTGAGAAAGTATAAGTTTTCATTGGAGAGGACGACCTCTCTTATATTTATCTGTCCCATACGTCGCGCTCTTGGAATGTGCCCACAAAACCATAAATCTTACTAATGGATTTTCTTGAGAAGAAACGCGAATCGTTGCACACTTTTGTGTATATAGCATTCCCTCTTCTTTATACTATATATGAGGTAGTTGGCCGTTGGTAACTTGGTTACATTGACAGCATATGGTCCAACATGATTTTCTATGTCATCAAAATGAGAGAGAGAGAAAAAAAAACTAGAGCTCGTCCCCTATATATGTATAGGAAATTTATCCACAATATTTCGAGTATAAAAATTTATTCAATTTCATGTGGAGAAAAAAAATTTTGTAACGTAATCGTTTTTGTGGAATTTCCCCGCAATATTTGCTCACAGACATTTCACAAAAGTATTATTTTCTCAATAGAAATTGAACACAAAAATTTTCTGAAAGAAAAAGGAGAGAATTTTTTTTCCTTTTTTTTAAAGCGAATGTTCCTTTGTAGGCAACAATTTAAATATTTTTCGCTTTCATACATTTTCTTTTTGTTCGAATTTAAACGTGTTTCGATATATTAAAAATGCTGAATTCACTTCTCCCATATGACGTGTTTAATATTATATAACAATTTTTTTGTAAATTTTTTTCACACTTTTTCGATTTCTTCCGGTTACATAAATTTAATTTCAGATTTAAAATGAAAAACATTTTATTAAGTCAGTTTCTTTTTGTTGTCGCTACAAACTTTATTAATGGAAAATGTAAAAAATTTGTTTTTAGTTTTTTTTTCCCTCTTTTAAAAATAATATGTGCAAAAGGTTTTATAATGTTTTTTTTATTTTTCGAATTTTACCACCTGTTACATAAATTTTCCCGAACTCTATGAATTATGTATAATGGAATTCTAAAACTTTATTTAATACATCCCCCAGTGTGGAAAATTAGAACGTTATGGAACCACGTGTACCGGCTGTGAGAAAATTCAGAACAATCGTGTCAATTTAATGAAAATAAAACAATGAAAAGGAAAACAAAAAGCGTTTGAAAAAGCAAAAAAAAAGAATTTATATTTTTTATATATGAAAAATTTAATTATAAAATTAATTTTTTAATTAATTCCCTCTTTTATGCGGGCGTCTGGATAATTTTTTTTCCCTTATATATAATATGCAGAAAATGAAATATATTTCGCTCGACCAGACTAATTTTTTATTAAAAAATTTACAAAAGGTAATACGAAATTATAGCTTAATCCTCTTTACTTTGAATATTTCCGTAAAATTGTATTGCACACAATTATATTTTATACACATATACAGGACAAATAATTATTTATAATTATAAATATCGAGAAAAAATATTCAATAATGAAATACTTCAAAACTAATAATTTACTTAACCAATTTTTCAATTTTATTTTTTAATAATTTTTTTTAGACAAATTAAATTAAATTTCGAAAAATGAATTATTATTGGAAAATTAATTTTTTTTTATAAAATTACTCACAAAATTTCTCGTTGCGTGAATTTTGAAAATACCGTTTTTTGTAGTATATAAAAAAAAATTGTAAATTTGCTTGCAATTTGAAACTTTGAAAATGCAGTTAGTGCTGGGAAAATTGGAGACTTAATTTTAGGACAAGAGTGTAAACAACCCATAATTTGGACAAATTGACTACCCTTTAGAATTTTGTATATATCAAAGTGTATGTTAGAGGAGAAGTTTGTCACTCTGCCTGTGGTATTCAAGTGAGATTAGCACTACAAACTTAATAGGAATACTTGAAAGGACATTGATCCTCATATTCATCGATTCGGATTTCCACCTCTGAAACAACATTCGAGCTCGTTCATCAATTTTCGATTTTTATTCTACAAAAAGTCGTGTCAATAGAAGCTTTTAAAAATTGAATAATTCTCTCTAAATTATTAACCATTTTGACTAATTCTTAAAATTTTAAGTCAAAAATTACTAATTAGTATAGTAAAATAAACCACCAAGGAACGTTGTTAAATTTACTACACTTTAAATCTAAAAGTATCAAATTGACACCAAAAATATCAAATTGATTCCAAATTTTTGGATCAATTTAATACTTTTGGTATCAATTTGATACTTTTAAGTTTAAACTGTACCTGAATGTTTTTTAACTTAAAAATGTTTTCTATTCATTAAAAATCAGTAATTTTTTGACTAATTAATCGTTCAGTAAGAATCAATAAAAAATGGTTATTAAATTCATTTAATAAAAGAATATAGGCCCTATGGAATTTTATCCAAAAAATGACTTATTCGAATACTTGGTTTATACGAAAATACCAGAAATAATTACAACAGGGGAAAGTTTAATTTCCACATAATATGCATTCTTCAAGGTAACTTAATACAAATATCGAATTTGACATTTTAATCAAAATTAACTAACTTCGGAGAATGCAATTTTATGTATATGATTTAATATAATTTTCATAAATTTACTCTCCGAATAGATTGAAATTCTATAATAAATATCACTCCACCACTTTTATGTATATATATTATGCATACAAGACAAATTTTCTCGTGTGTAAAGAAAAAAACCAATTTTTCAGTTTTTTTTTTTATTTTGTGTACTTGCAAAATAAAATTTTCTACAGTTAAAAAAAATTCATCTACACAAACGTAATTATTATAACAAATTTTTTATTTTGTTACACAATTGTTTTAAAAATAAATAAAATTTTCCAAGTTGAAATAAATTATGAAATTAAAAAGAAAGAAAAATTTTCTTCTATTGACATCTTTTAGGAGGGGGGTAAAATTAAATTTTTTTTTTACTACGTTCCTGAAATAATAAATAAATAACTAATAATTGAAGGTAAAAAATAATCAAAATTAATATAATTTTTTTAATAGAAAAAAAAACAATGGTGTTTAAAAATTTTAATAGTTTTTTGAAAGAACAAAAATTTTTTTTATTATTTTCTTTTCGAAAATAATGACTTGCACACGTACTAGGATAACATGCATACAATATGTAAAAGGGTATATACGCGGCGCGATCCGCTGACGACGTGCAAGCAGCGAGAACTGATTGCTTAGCACGTCTACTCTCACGTTCGGTAACTCCCTCATGCTTCACAACCCCTTTTATCCTCCCACGAACGGCAAAGTTTCTCCACTCTCTACCCCACTTTGCCCTTCTCTGCACGTACACTCAAACCACCCCATTCATTCCCATCGACTGTGATCCACTCGCGCATCCACCCACGCAACTGTTGCGCCCCCGCTTCCATTTACCGATCTTACCCACTTTCAAGTCGCGCTCCTAATGCGTTACCTTCGTCGATTTATCACGAGCGTCGTGCCATCCCCTCCACCATTGCCATCGTCAACATCGGTAACAATTTTATTAGCCAAACTTCCTTCCATTCCTATTTCACTCTATTTTTTATTTTTTTATTAATAAATTCAAAAATAAACAAATTCAATCAGTATAAGAGGCAAGATTATCTACAGATGATCTTTTCATCTCTGTATTATCTCGATCAGTTCATCTAATATGATTATCTTAACAACGTTATTCGGATAAGATGATCCAGATAACATTATCTATCTATGATAGATGACATATCTATAACATACAAATTAATCTAGATAAATTTAATTAGATAAAATAATATAAATAAAATTATCTAGATAAGATAATATAGATAAAATTATCTAGATAATATAATAAAGATAAAAGATTTTACAGACTATATAATATAGATATAAGATTTTATAGATGATGTAATATAGATACAATCATCTAAATAAGATAATATAGATAAAATTATCTAGATAAGATTATATAAATATCATTTTAAATATATAATAAATTGAGCTAAAAACTGATGAAAAATGACAAATTTTGAAAGTAGATGACATTTTGTACATGATATGAGGATGATTTTGATAAAAAGAGTGAATGTGTTTTTTTTTGTGAATAAATATTGAACTGAAACGAAAATTGAGTTTTGTAACTATTGAATTTGACGTATATAGATATAGAAGACATTATGGTTTCTCTTGAGCGTAAAATAGAATATATTGCAAAAAAAAGTCATTCGTTTTTCTCGGTATTTCTCCGAGTGTGTTATATGTATATGTATACATATATGTTTCTTATACATGGTGTCAAACGTTACGATAATTTATTTTCACCAACGACACTATTCCTATATTAAGACTGAGAAAAGATATTGACGTCACGTCAAGGGTCTTTTTCTATTTTATTTCTTTTTTTTACGCAAAACCAAATATCTCGTTTTACAGTGTGCTATTTTCTTTTTTTTTTATTAGAAATATAAGAAAAATAAGGCTGGACATTATTTGGATATATTTAGCATAAGAGGAAAGAAAACTTGGCCCCCTTAATCAAAAGGGGGCCAAAAGGAAATTTTGACAGGGGGCCCTAGTCAGGGCCAGGTTAAGAAGCGAAACCCGACAGGGGAGATGGAACGAAGTTCTATTTTAGCTCGATTTCCATCAAACCCTGTTCGAGCCAGGATAGGGCCAGGTTGTTTCCGAGTCGGGCCGTTTGTTTCATTTCACATTAGGAGGAGGTCTGGTCTTATATATGATTTTCTATACGATTCTATATGATTTCTCAGCATATAGGGACCACAGGACGAAGCCCTATTTCAGCCAGATTACCATTAGGTACTGATTAAACCCAAGAAAGGGCCAGATCTAGCCCAAGTCGGGTTATTTGCTTTATTCCAGGTTAGAGCCACGTTGGGGTATTTTTACATTACTGTAATACTCATGTAAAAATATCCCAACCTGGCCCTAACTTGAAGTGAAACACACAGCCCGATCTGGACTAGACCTGTCCCTAACCGAGCCGGGGCCAGATCAGCTTGCCCCAAATCGGGGTGAAATAGTAAAACCGCCCGAGGCCACAGGACAAATATCGTAAATCGGGTCCAGGTCAGTACAAGGGAAGCCAGTTCGGGGCCAGGTTGGTCACCATGTTTCATTCAAGTTAGGGCCAGGTCGGTAAATTTCTGTCTTTGTCCTGTGACCCCTATCGGGTTTTGTTTCTCAACCTGGCCCTGACCAGGCTGACCCTGATCAACGCCAGATTATAATCTGGCTGAAAAATGGCTTCGTCCTGGCGCCCCTATTAGATAAGGATTTTTCCCCCAAATTGTCTCCGGTCCGGAACCAACTCACATTTCTGCACGGGAATATGATTTTTCACTGAAATTAAATATTCAACCGACTCCCCAGTGTAGGATATTTGCCATTTTCCAAAACGTGCATGCATATGATATGTGCGAATTTGATACATCAATACAGGACAGATAATGTTTCTCCCTAATGATCATTCATTATATATTATATAGTATATAACGCTTATAAGTGAATATGGAAGGTAGGTCATTCTATATTATAAAATTTTGTATTAAATTTAATACAATCTACGGGTTATCAAGTCATTTGCATATATTCATGCGATATGCAAATAATGTCTCTTCATTGTATACATGACTCAAGTTTTCCTAAATGACCCATATTTTTTTTATTTATTGCGATTAAGATCTTTCTTTGGATATTTTTAAATGAAAGCAAATTTTTATTTATACACTTTCACATTTATTCACTCACTCTACAAATGTGTGGAAAATAATTTCCAAACTTTGCATATATATAGTTTTTTCTTGTTGCACTTTATTTTCAATGCTTTAAATATGAATTTAGTTCGTTTTAGCGTTAAATTAACTTTAAGAAACTTGCTGTAAAGGTGTTATAACTGTTGGAGAAAAAACTTTAAACGGAGAACTTTTAAAGTGTTCTTTTCATTGTGCGGCAATAATGACGAAAAATTAACCTATTTAAGAATTGAAAGACAATAATCTCATAGGATTGAATGTCAATTTCTGTTTTTTTAAGATTTACAGGCACACTAAACTTAGAAGTATCAAATTGATACCAAAATAATCAAATTCATTCTAAATTTTTTGATCAATGATAAAAATTTTTTGTATCAATTTGATACTTTTAGTATCAATTTGATACTTTTAAGTTTACAGTGGGCTAATTTGTTAATCTAAAAAGTACTAATTTTGGAACTTTTGATTGTTTGTTACAGAAGAGATCCGCGAGGAACAGGAGCAACGACCGGTGAGTAAATTATTCAGTAACGTGGCGGCACAACAAAATATTTTATATTGTTTTATAATGTTTATTGAAATTTTATATTATTCATTTCATTTCCATCCGGTATCGCGAATATTTGGCCAATCCCGGTCCTAACCGGGTCCTATCTATATTGCTCCTTTATTAATCTATGCCCTATGTTGGCAATGTAGCTATATCCTAAAAATTTTTTTGATGCAATTGCAATTTTTGATGCCAATGTAGGACCACTTTAGGCCCAATAATCGTTTCAGGCATAGCTTGGCGATTTCTACACGGCGGGATATTATTGAATTCTTGGGCCAATATTGGGCCAATCGAGGCTTTTCATTGGTTCCTATATTTGCAGTCCTGGGCCAATATTGGCGATAACGATTCGTCCAATATTTAAATAATGGCACTATCCTGGGCCAAACAGGGCCTGATTGAAATTAGGCGCTACGAGAGAGAGAGAGAGAGAGAAATATTTTTGTGCGAATGTTTAGTAGTTTGACAATAATTTTTGTGCCGCTATGTTCATTTTTTTTCTAGTGTGAATGTTTCAAGTGCTAAGAATTTTGCATCAGATTATAACTCGCGGACTTGGGCCAACATTGACAACGAATTTCGTTGTCCAATATTAAGGCTATTTACAATTTCCCAAACAGGAGGAATGTTCATCGCAATATATGAGATTCCTTTTCTACTCATTGTCAGTGACTGTTGTAATAAACGTTTAGAGGAAGAAGATTATTAATAATTTTAGTATGATTATTAATTTCTAATGATTAACAACAGTCGATTACTTGCTGTGAACGAATTAGTTGGATCTAAAGGCCATCAAAGCACTGATCGTTACGGGTGGGCTATTTCCCATCTGGGGGATATACACGTCACCTGCTGTTGGGAGATAAACGTCACTGTCATAGAACTAAAGTACATTTGATTACTATAATAGTACTCATGAGACATGCGATATAACTATATATTGCTCTTTGAAGTTATAAGCACTCTGTTATTATTCTATAAGCTTACATTGCAGAATTTAATGAGAATCCAATCGTATACGCATGATGATGTATAATTTACTTTCAGAAATTGTGTTCCTAATCATAAATTACATATTACGTACATTATAACTATTTTAGATTGCTAGTTGATTGATGATTCCAGTATTGTTGTATTCGTATTTATAGATTCATTCAAGTTTCTGGTGTGAAAAAATTTATCCCTCTGTTCTGATAAGAATTCTATCCAGATCTGTATCCGGGTCCTAAACTGGGCCAAGTGGGGAAAATGAAACGCCTTACCCTATCGGGGCGACAAAAGAACGAAGCCATTCTTCAGCCAGTTTATAATATGGCGCCGATCGGGGCCAGACAGGGCCCTGGTTGAAGCAAGCGTTTTAAGCCAGTTTGGAGCCAGGTCTGGCCAAACCCTATTTTAAATCGGGTCCAGGTCTGGACAAGGAGGCCAGGCCGGGGCCGTATTTCAACCAGGTTAGGGGTAGTTTGGGCTCACAATATAAAGCCCTACTTCAGTCTGATCGGGCCCGGATAGGGTCGAGTCTAGCCCAGATTGGGCCGTGAATTTCATTCCAAGTCAGGGCCAGGTTGGGATATTCCTACACTGCTGTAAAACTCGTGAGGAAATATCCAAACCTGGCCCTAAACTGGAATGAAACACATGGTCTGACTTGGAACAAACATGGGTTTGACCTGGCCCTATCTGGGCCTGACCAGGGATTGATGATAATCGGGCTGACAGAGCTTCATCTTATGGGGCGCAACGAATTTTTTTTCAAACTGGCCCTAACCAGGGCCAAGTTAAAATTTCCATTTCTCAATATTTGTAGATAGATTTTGCAAATGTATCTCTAATTTATTTTCTGGTAAATTGGAGAGAACAGAAGTGGTTTTTCAAGTAGAAAGTGTGCGTATTATCCAGATACGCTGAACAAGCATTGTCTGACCAAAATGCACATGTTCTACTTGAGAAACTAGTTCTGCTATCTCGGACACATACGTGTATTTTCATCTTTTTAAATCAGAAAAATAGCATCAATTAGAATCAATCAAGTAATTTTTTATAAAATCTTTTTTACATTTCTTTTCCAGATGCGCGAAGAAATATTTTTCCTCTTTTACATTCGTATTTTTTTTATTCTTTTTTTAAATCTGGTGAAACGAATTTGTTGAATGATTTTCAGGAATACTATAGTAAATATCGATACGAAACACGTGAACTATTTGCCACTTTTTTCCTTCTTCCAGAGCGTTGAGAAAAAGTTACTTTTAGAAAAAGTTTTGTATATAAAAGTCTAACGATCGTTATCGTTATAATATATCCTGCCAGAATTTCCAAGGTGAAAATTCCATATTCTGAAGTTATTTCGCGCTTCGTGAAAAAAAGGTGGCAAAGAGAGTTACCGCGCCGTTAGGGAGGCCGCAAGGCATCAACTTCTGGGCTCCTTTATTCCTTTGAGGATCCCCGAGAGTTACAGTTCGCTCGGATACCATCTAAAACATGGAATGCACAGCTAAGACAAAAACATCAAGTGCCCTGCGGTGGTTTTATATAAACTACCCGACAACTGGACGTGTACTAACGACTATAGTTGTATGTGAGATCATACTATACGAGTCTTCATTTACGCTGAATATTCTCTTTTTTTTGGGTTTCTAAATTATATACAATCCGAAACGGAGGTTTAGAGATGTTCTCTTTTCAAAAATTCAGGCCGTTTTCAGCATATTTTCATGGTAGAAATTGAAGTAGTACCGGTTAATTACAGAACCAGTACCCAAAGATTACTGAACCAGTGACATGAAAATACTGAACCAGTACCGAAAAACTACCGAAAAACTACGGATCATAAAAAAGTAACAAACAATGCAAGCATTGCCTAAAATTTACTGAACCAGTACCGAAAAAGTACAGAATTTTTCCGCACTGGTTCAGTAATTTTCAGGCAGTGCTTCAGTAATTGTTTGATACTTTATTATGATCCGTAGTTTTTCCGTAGTTTTTCGGCACTGGTTCTGTAATTTCCTGGCAGTGCTATATTATTTTAGGTTCCGTAATTATTTGGTATTTATTTACTAATTGCCTTGTAAGTTCAGGAATTTTTCGATGCTGGTTCTGTAATTTCCTGTCAATGCTTTATTATGGTTCGGTAATTATTTTATATTTGTTTACTAATTGCCTTGTAGGTTCAGTAATTCTTCGGCACTGGTTCTGTAATTTCCTGGCAGTGCTTTATTATAGTTCGGTAATTATTTTGTATTTATTTACTAATTGCCTTGTAGGTTCAGTAATTATTTGGTATTGATTTACAAATTTCCCGGTAGGTTCAGTAATCCTTCGGTACTGGTTCAGTACCACCTCGGTATGACTTCACAAAGTTTGATTACATCTTTAAAAAAATGCCTATTGGACAAAATCTTTTTGCAAAATGACAAAGTATAGTACTTACAAATTCCTCTAAGGTTTCTTGGTTGTAAATTATTGTAGACTCACCTGCAAACAAGAAAAGAAACTTATTAAATTTCCATTATCTGCAATTGATAGAATTATGGAAAATTGATTATTTAGGCGATTTTTCGCGACGTTGTAAATATTAATGAAAATTGTTATTTTCTCCTATGTTGGTATTTCGTGGAAGATGGAAACAAGGTTGTCTTTTTTTGCACAATTATAAGGACCTATTATGGGGACAAAGTGCATTGCTATAGTTAGTTGTTTAAAGGGACGTGGCCGTTGTAGGGAAGGCTTTAATACTTGGAGTCCTGGACGAAAAAGCTGCTATCGAGCATAAGATAGTCGACGGACGTGATCGAGTTGAACTCCTCGTTTGTCCAACCGGCTCTTTCCTCATTCGTATTCCTCGCAGAAAGGCAAGTTACAACGATAAGGGGACGACAAATCGGAGGAGAAAGAGAGAGAGAGTGAGAGAGAGAGAGAAATCAAGAAAGTGAGAGAGAGGGAGAAAGAGAATAAAATGGCACCACTATAGATAAGTCGTATCTCAAGAGCAGACCTTCGCGGACACTATTAAAAAGCCCCCAACGTACCTGCGGACGATCACACGAACGTACTCATCCGGACCCTTAACTCTATTTATCCTCCTGAATTCAAGACAACACTCTTTTACTGTCAAACATGATTCTCAATCTGTTAAACGTTCTCTTTTTATTTATCGTATTCAGTGCTGCTGAGGAAACTGAAAAACGGGGTTTAATTCAAGTTGATCTTACGGATAAGGACATCATTTCATCCTCTGAATTGGTAAATTTTTGCAATTTTTATTTTCATCTTTATTGCCACGGGAAATTCTCCCTTTAAATTCATACTATAATAAAACAAAAAATATTGCCCAAATGGAAAAAAGTTGTCACTATTTATATGTAAAATTAATTTTCAGATTTGAAAGAAAACAAATTTTGTTTTATGGATTTTATAAAAATTTTTTTGCAAATTTGATTCTATGATTTTTATTTTAAGAGAAAAAATTCTGAAACATTCATTTTGCAAAATCTGTTTTGAAATGTTAACTTTGAGGAATATTTCCACCTGGGTTGTTTAACGGAAGTAAATTCCTTTTTAAAAAAATTAAATTGATAATTGAAAAACGGAAAAATATGTCTATTGTGGTTTGTAAAAATAAAGTTTTCTTTTTCATTCATTTGGAAAATACATTCAGTTGAAGTTTGATTCATGACGTTTTATAGAGAAAAATTGCAGACAAAAATTTTTAGAACCTTTATCAGAATTTTTTGGTTCAGTGACAGGTGTTTTTTTTTTTTTTTTTTTTAATTTCCATTTAAATAAATAAATAAATTCAAAAGGTAGATTAAAGTAAACTTTATATTTTCCCTCCATCGCATCGTTTTATTTGAATCATATACAAACAGATATTTTTTTTTCTGTTAAATTTTGGTACGGTTTTTATACAAATTTTAGGGAGTCTTATCTGTTTAGTTTATATACGCACTCATACACATATATTGAAAAAGATCCAATTTTTTTTCCATTTGTATTCAGACACTAAACTTGGCTTGAAATTAGTATTCACGAAGCACATCATGAGTAAGGATAAAATAGAATTCATCCTCGGAAAGTGAGTTTCATTGCAGTCAAACTTATGTATATTTATATGAAAGACTTCATTGACTTGTGCAAGAAGGTTTAATTAAAATTCTCCTTATAGAAGATATGTTATATTGCTTTTTGCACTTAGACTTTTAATTTCAATTACTTCACCCCACGAATTGTTATATTATCATAAAGAAAATCAATGCACAGGAGATAAAAAATGTGTCGAAATTGTAAAATTTTTCTTCTCTACTGAATTATAATATCAAAAATTGTCTTATCTATCGAGATAAATTATAAATTCACAATAGAGTGGAATATTCCATTAATATTCGTGGAATATTTCACTGGGACATTAGGAATACAACTTTAAAATGTTCTATTCACATTCCTGGAATATATCATTGAAACGTTTGAAATATTCCTTTGGAATTTATCATTAACATTCCTGCAATATTCCATTGGAACGTTTGAAATACTCCTATGGAATTTTCCAATCACATTTCTGGAATATTTAATTGGAACACTGGGAACATTTCTTTGGAATGTTTCATTGAATTCCTGGAATATTTCTTTGGAACATTGGCAATACTCCTTTGGCATGTTTCATTAAAATTCCTGGAATATTTCATTGGGACGTTCGAAATACTCCTTTGGAATGTTCCATTCACATTCCTGGAATATTCCACTGAAAAGTTTGAAATACTCCTTTGGAATGTTTCATTCAAATTTCTGGAATATTCAACTAAAACGTTTGAAATACTCCTTTGGAATTTTCCCTTCACATTCCTGTAATATTTCATTGAAGTTGATTATATTATTTGAAATATTCCGTATATATTCTAGGAATATTCAAATGTCTCAAATTTGGAATAATTTAGGAATAATTTATTGGTATAATATTTCTAATATTTGAGAGGAATATTCCGTTATTATTTGAGAGGAATATTCCGTTATTATTTGAAAGGAATATTTCTACATTATTTGAAAAGAATATTCCAAAGGTACTACGTTTTACTATTCCTTTGGAATAATCATATTCGAAAGGAATATTCGCAATGTTCCAATGGAATGTTCCAGGAATGTGAATGGAATATTACAAAGAAGTATTTCCAATGTTTGAGTGAAATATTCCAGGAATATTCTCGCAATATTTCATGGGAATATTTCTACCTTATTTTAAAAGAACATTCCAAAGGTGGGACATTTTAATATTCCTTCGGAATATTCATATTCCAAAGGAATATTCCCAATGTTTCAATGAAATGTTCCAGGAATGGGAATGAAATATTATAAAAATTATCTCCAATATCCCAGTGGAATATTCCAGGAATGTGAATGGAATATTCCGTGCTATTGGGAATAGAGAAAAAAAATTAATTGCGGGAAAAAAATTTGTAATTCCGTCTTCTTTTTTATCGTTTGAGGAAAAATACTTGAAATTCGCTGAAAAAATTTATTTCCCCGAGAATGCCTGAAGCAACATTTTGTTTTGCATTTGAACGTATCCTTTTTTTAGCCCAGGGTGGCTGGTTCAGATGAACGAGAAACAGGATTCATCGGTGATTTGATTATCGGATTGAGGCGTGCAGACGAAACTGTTTTTCGTCGTACAGTCCAAGTATCAAATCCAACCAAACGAGTTTACAGAAGTACAATATCTCTGAACGTTAACAATGGTATGTTCTTTTAATTTTATTTAGGATTAAAAAATTTTTCCTCTCTAAATAGAGAGAACAAATTTTTCTTTTTCTTTTTTTTTAATAAAAATCACCTAATAAAATTAAACGATATGATGAAAGATGTTTTAGTGGATCATAAAAAAGACAATGATTTATTCATAAAAATTCAATGTTATCATATGACGAGATATGTAAATGACAATCGAGAATGATATTGAAAAATTTTCAAAACGAATATTCTAATAAGATTTAAAATTTTGGGAGAATATGAACAAAGAAGAAAATTTTTATAGAAGATAGTGTTGAAAAAAATTGTTTGGGATTATATTGAGATAATTGAATTATTATCAGGAAATAAATTTCCTTTCTTTTCTCGAATTTTACTGTATAGTGATAACCTCATAAGTAGATATTCTGAAATCCAATAAAGTACGTTTCAAGCTTTTTCCAATATTTTTCATGGTATAGAGAGCTCGTAAAGGAGCTTCACCTCTATTTCATTGCTTGATGCTTGTAACACGGTTCTTTTTTTTTATGAATACAATTCTTGTTTGTTCATTAATAAAATACGTATTTATTTTCTCGACATTGTTCGATTCCACATACATATTATGCGCAAAAACATTTCTTTGTTAATTTGATTATTGCGGTGAAAAAATTTTATTTCTTTAATTTTTTTTTATTCTTTAAAGTAAATTTTTCTGTTTTGCCTCTTATTTGAAAATAAATTCCATGCATTCCATTTTTAAAATTGGAATATTTCTTTTTGAAATATTCCACTAAATATTCCAGAAATAATCAAATGAAAGACGTTTGTAATGCTACTTTGAAATAATGTAGGAATATTCCATTAATATATTTTGAGAATATTTTATTGAAACATAATATTGGAATATTGTATAAATATTCCAAAGGAATATTTATACAATATGCCAATGGAATATTCCCAAAATATTTCAATGGAATATTTTTGTATTATTTCAAAGGAACATTCCAAAGACGGGATACTTTAATATTCCTGGAATAAGATTTTTCCAAGGGAATATTCTCAATATTCCAGTGGAATATTTCTGCAATATTTTAATAGATAATTCCTGAAATATGACTCTTTCAAGGGAATATTCTTAATATTCCAATGGAATATTCCAAGGGCAGTATATTTTAATATTCCTCGAATATTTCCGCAATATTTCAATAGAAAATTTCAAAGGCGGGATATTAAAATATTCCTAATATTTCAATGGAATATTCTAAAGGCGAGATATTTTAATATTCCTGGAATATAACTATTTTAAGGGAATATTCCTAATACTCCAAAAGAACATTACAAAGATTAGGATATTTTAATATTCCTGAAGTATGAATATTCCAAGGAAATATTCCCAATGTTCCAATGGGATATTCCCGCAATATTTCAATGGAATATTACTATATTATTCTAAAGGAAATGTCCAAAGGTTGGATATTGAATATTCCTGGAATATATGTAGGATATTCCAAAGAAATATTCCCAATGTTCCAGTGGAATATTTCAGGAATGTGAAATGGAATATTCCGTGCTGTTTGGGATTTCTATTTGCAATTTTCTCTTTCCCACATTTTTAAAAATTCTAAATTGACACTATCATCTAATATTTTTATATTTTACTGATTTAAACAAATTATTGGAAGAATTATTTTTACATTATATTAAAATTTTTAATTTTTGGGAATTACTCCATAATGTGAGTTTTTATTTCAGCTGATAGCTTTTCAATAATAATATCCACATTTATATACCAATTTCGCGAACTATTCCTAGGTTTATTGTTACTATTATTATTGTTTCTTTTATTACTATTAATACTATTATTACAATTATTATTATTGCTATTAAACTATCAGTTATAAGGCTTCAATAAATTACTTGATATACTATAGGTCGTAAATTCATTTGGCATTAATCAAAGTTCAATTACAGAATAATTCCGATAATTCGTGAAATTTAATTAAAATGAAATATTACATGATTAAGAATTTTTTTTTTTTAGAATTATTTATTTATTCCAATGGATTAATATTAAATTGCCTATGGATTAAAAATATAATAATAATAAGAATTTTTTCCAACTAACGTTATAAAAAAAAATTTACTAAAACTGTTATATGTAAATAAATAATTAGAAAAAAAGATTAATAAAAATGAAAACTCGCAGCATATTTGATTGTTTTTGTGCTTAAATTTCATGTGGATCAAGAAATTTCGGGAAGTGATGAATATTTGATTGAAAAACGATACGCATGAGTAAATACGTTGGCAATATGTTTGAATTGCTTTGTATACGGAATGTGAAGATATGATGTGTATGTAAAATATACATACTTGTATGTGTAAATAATTTTGTTTGTGTGGATGCAGGGATTATACACCATTTGAGCGTATTCAATGAAAGGGGCAGCTACGCTGTGGTCTGCGACGAACCGTATACTCTCGGAAATTCCAGAAGCAGCTTTAACGTCCGAGTACCGCCAAATACTGAGTCAGCGCTCACGCTAATCGTCGCTGCTCACTAGGACAATTCAATGACACCTCGCCTCGATTTTCAATCCTTTCATTTATTCTCCTATTTTTATTAAGCTTTTTGTTCCCCTCATTTATTTTACACGTCTCATGACCTACGTCTTGTCTTACGTCTTATACTGTTGTCCCAGTTAAAAAGACCGTATCTACACTGAAAAAAATATTTATTTGATTCAAATAATGAATTACTTGACTATTATCAAATAAATATTTATTTGTATCAAATAAATTTTATTTGCGTCAATTAAATGGTATTTGAGTCAAATACAGATATTATTGATTCAATTACAGCTTATTTGATTTAAATAAAAAATATTTGATTCAAGTAAATATTTATTTGATAATAGACAAGTAATTCATTATTTGAATCAAATAAATTTTTTTTTCAGTGTACATTCCTCACTAATCATTCCTCTCGTACTAGAGTTTATAACCTGCCAAGACTAGTTAATTGCAAATATTATTATTAAAAAACATAACTATTATTAAACATTTTATTAACAAACGTTTACTTTTTTTACACAAAGTTCTCGTTTTCGTTAGCTGATAATTTCATTTTTGCATTTTTTTTTCTTTTTACATGAAAACCTTTTTTAAAATAAATGTCAAAATCAATCAAATTCTTTTCATTCATTCTGTATGAAGTCCATTTAGTTTTGCATTGTTCAATTGTCCATACTCGATAATTCAATTTGATGTTTGTTTATATTTTTTTCGGTCCACTTTGACGAATTTAAAATATAAAAATTAAAAACTCTACATACATATTCTCCCCTAGTTTATTCTATGTGATTATTTTAATAACAAAAATCGATTCTAATTTAAGAATACAAATAAGTGATTCAATAAAACTTTTTGGTTTGAAAAAAATGATTAAAAATAATGGATTATTTTTAAGTCGGAATTTTTTTTTTAATAAATTATATGTATTCAAAGAATAAAAATGTATGCGAATGGTTTTTATGTCCATTTGATGAAATTATTTTTAAGGATAAAGTGTAAGTTGCACATTTATGACAAAGAACATTAATTCAGTGTATTTTCTCAAATCGTCTAATTAATCAGAATCAAAAAACTTTTACTTCCGCTTTCACGTTTATACTTGAACTTTCCAGGGGTAAGGAAACTTTTTTTCTTCGTAAAAAATAAACAAAAAGAGCTAAGTTTGAGTTTTTCTTTCATTGTTTTGTCTTTTATTCAACAAAATTAGAGGAAGATTGAACCAATCTTGGAAACAATTTTGCCAATATTGGTCCAGTTTTGTGGTCGCCAATATTGTACCAGTAGTCGTCCAAAAATTATTTTTATTTCGTTCACTTCTTTGTTTCATTAAATTCGAATTCTTGGTTAAAAATAATTTTTTTATGATTGGAAACTTGGGTGAATCTTGGGTCAATATTGGTCCAATCGAGGACATCTTGGGCCAATGTTGGCGATAATAGTTGGTCCAATATTCAGCCAATCGTTAGCCCTGGTAATTAGATTTTTATATTGGAATCTTGGGTCAATATTTAGTCATTATTATTGGTATCTTGGTCCAGTATTGGCATTGAGTCTTGGGCCAATGTTGGCGATAATAGTTGGTCAAATATTCAGCAAATCGTTAACCCTGGTAATTAGATTTTTATATTAAAATCTTGGCTCAATATTTAGTCAATATTATTGGTATCTTGGTCCAGTATTGGCATTGAGTCTTGGGCCAATGTTGGCGATAATAGTTGGTCCAATATTCAGCCAATCGTTAGCCTTGGTAATTAGATTTTTATATTGGAATCTTGGCTCAATATTCAGTCAATACTATTGGTACCTTGGGTCCCTATTGGCATCGATTCTTGGGCCAATGTTGGCGATAATATTTGGTCCAATATTCAGCCAATCGTTAGCCTTGGTAATTAGATTTTTATATTGGAATCTTGGCTCAATATTCAGCCAATATTATTAATATCTTGGGTC
Source organism: Leptopilina clavipes (assembly GCA_001855655.1). Lineage (NCBI taxonomy): Eukaryota > Metazoa > Arthropoda > Insecta > Hymenoptera > Figitidae > Leptopilina > Leptopilina clavipes. Next base: position 45,192 of record JUFY01033805.1, read on the forward strand.
ACTATTGGCATCGAGTCTTGGGGCAATATTGGCGATAATAGTTGTTCCAATATTCAGCCAGTGCCTATCAGTAGCATTTTTATATTATTTGAATCTCGTGTGATTATTGGCATTGAGTCTTAGGCAAACATTTAGCCAGTTTTATTGGAATCTTGGGCCAGTATTGGCATTGAGTATTCGGTCAATATTGGCGATAATAGTTGGTTCAATATTCACTAGCCCTGTCAATTGGGTTTCTATATTATTAGAATCTTGGGCCAATATTGGTCCAATCTAGGCTTGGCATTGATTCCTAAATTTACAGCCCTGGCCCAATATTGGCGATAAAAATTTGTCTAATTAACACTTGGATCAATAGTCAAGTGCTATTTTATTTTTATTGTGATTTTAATGGTCACGTTACACATTTCCCTGTTGATCTTGTGTAAATATAAATTAAGGACAACTTTTGTAAAACTAATCTCTTTTTAATACCATTAATTAATGAACTAATGAATATTAAATATTTGTATATGAAAAGTTAATTAACGTCATTTTAAATTCAGTGAAAGTTATGAAGTCTATTAATGAAAATAGCTCGAGGGGGGGTGAAAATGATCTAGTGATTGGTTCGCGGTGGTGTATCAGCCAACAGATTAATTTACTCTCCGCACGTGAAATAACTGTGGTCGCCTCCTGAATTATCAGGACAGTTGCTATTGCACACGTGGCAGATTGTATTGCAAAATTAAGCACATATATATATATAGTTGAGACGAGTAAAGAGAGTGTAATCATTCATCGATGAGAAGCAAGTCTCGTTTATGATCGATGCCCCCGAGGCGTTTGCCTATTCTTGGTGCAAATCCTCTGAGGAAGGTGGATTGGTGAGAAATTGACTCGTAACATGGTTATAGTTATACCTCACCTCTTTTTCGATATACATTCATAATATACATATATACGTATAAAAACCGAAGGCATAAATATTGCAATTGTGCCCTTCTCTCTTATTTTGTCAATGTATCGTCGTGGGAAATTTCTCGCTCGACTGCTGCCAATTCGCATTAACCATTATTACAATGATTGGTCTTTTTTGAAATTTTGCCAGTTTTGTCGGCTCTTGAATCGAGTCCTGCATTCGATTCAAAAGGGACTCGTTAATGTTTCTTCTTTATTACCACATTCATTGTTTAAATTCCATTTTCACAATTCAAAATTTATTCTATGTAATATTTTGAGAATTAGTTTTTATTTTGAGAATATTTCAAATCAGAACAAAACATTAAAGGAATATTCAAAACTGGCTCTAGTTTGGCATGAAACAAACTTTGCTACCGGGGCTCGACCAGGTTTGAAACTTTTGCTCCTATCAAATCAAAATTTTCTCATCAAAATTAGGAATATTGCACCACAGTATTGAGACAATGGTTTCTTTTTTAATTAACAAAGTTGAAATTAAATTTTGTTAATTAAGGAGAGAAATGCAATGAAATTAATTGCAAGTGTGTTGAGTATAGATTAGATCAATTTATATTACATGAAGTGTAAAGTTAGTTGAAAATATCTCGAATTCAAGTTGAAACCAAATCAACCACCAATCCAACATTCTCTCTCTACATTGAGTGTCGGAAGTTTCGAGTTCACCTATGAATGTGCGGATTACAGGTAGTTATATAAGCTTACATATACACGCATACGTGTATATATATATATACGATGTTTAGATCAAGATCTTCTTACGTTCTCACTAGTAATGAGGGTTAATTTACAGTAAAACATTTCCCTTCACGAATATATTCAATTATAATAACCTCTCTCTATATATAAAAACTCAAACTTTGGCTTTTGACTTAAATTTTAAGTGTTCTCTCTCTCTTAAACTGCTTCTGCAAAATTATACCGTAAGCAAGCAGCAAAATTACTATGAAACCTTGCGGCAAGGTTGCCATGGAACTTTTGCAAGCTTGCGTTGTAATATTGCTGCAAGGTTGTTACAAGATTATACCCTAAGCTAGCAGCAAAATTACTATGAAACCTTGCGGCAAGGTTGCCATGGAACTTTTGCAAGCTTGCGTTGTAATATTGCTGCAAGGTTGCTACAAGATTATACCCTAAGCTAGCAGCAAAATTACTATGAAACCTTGCGGTAAGGTTGCCATGGAACTTTTGCAAGCTTGCGTTGTAATATTGCTGCAAGGTTGCTACAAGATTATACCGTAAGCTAGCAACAAACTCACTATGTAACCTTGTGGCAAGATTTCCATGCAACTTTTGCAAACTTGCGTTGTAATATTGCTGCAAGGTTGCTACAAGATTTTATCGTAAGCTTACAGCAAACTTACTGTGAAACCTTGAGGCGTAAGGTTGCTATGCAACTTTTGCAAACTTGCGTTGTAATATTGCTGCAAGATTACTGCAAGATTACTGCAAGATTTTATCCTAAGCTTACAGAAAACTTGCTGTGAAACCTTGCGGCAAGCTTCCGGAAATTTTACAATATAATCTTCATGGTACATTTCAACGATGCGGCAATGTTACGGTAGTATCTTGCAAAAGTTGCACGAGATTTTGAATGCAATTCAGGAAAAGTGTGAGAAAGCGAATAGCGGCAACTGTTCGATTTGGTACACGAGCCGTACTTATATATGCTGGCTAAAATTTAATTTCCTCTTTATAGCAAATATCGGAAAGAGATTTGCCTTCGTGCGATGTCATCGTGATATGTGGGCATTTACTCGCACACTATCGTGTATTTTTATATATACTCCCTTGCCCTCCCCCCCCCCTCCCTCCTATTTTTAACACATCCTTCAAGAGAAACTCGAATGATGGCAAAAAAAGAATGCATCAATTTTTGAAATTTTTTTTCTTTAAATTAAGCGACACTTTTTTTTTATCTGAAGAACATTGGATCGTTATATTATTAAAGTACCTAAATGTAAAATGAATTTAAAAATCATTTGTAACTTTAATGGAATAAGTGAATTAAACGGAAATGACTAAATATTGGTGAAATATTTATAAAACAATTAATATTTCAACTTTATGGAGAAGAAGTTTAGAGTCTTATTTTATTTACTCTTTTTTGAAATTTTGTTGAAGCAGTTGTTTTACGGCGTGGAACTTGAGAAAAAGATCATTAAAATACAACCTGCTTTTCTTAAAGTTTAAATATGTTTAATAGACGATTCATCAATTCCTACCAAAGAGAACTTTGCATAGTATTTGATTCAAAACTTTCCACTTTTAAACTTTCGAATAGGACGAGAGGTCCAGCATTTGAAACTTTGTTCTTTCTCATCTCATTGATAGCAAACAGTGTCCCTCAAATCTGTTTGAAAGCTTTTCAAATTCTCAGACATTATGGAATACTTAAGAAAGTTTGAAATATATATCTTCGGAGAAATTTCTATTATTTTCCACACTTGAGATATTTGATTTTTTTTGTGGCCGCAAATAAGAAAAGTAATTGTCTTAATTATAAATTTTACACAAACTGCCCCAATACACGGGGTATGTTCTGATTTTGTGGCAAAATGAGAAACTTTAATATACTTTTCTTTGAATTTTCTCCATGGAATGATTGTGTCATTAAAGTAATTATTATTAAAAAAGAAAAAGAGATTTCATAATTTTTTGCAATATCACAGAAAAAACCTGGGCTCAAAATGAGCCTCATATCAGACTCATTTTGAAGTGCAACAAAAATGAGCCTGGTTGGTGGCGCCACCGTCTATGTCGTTTAACATTGGCTCATTATGAGTTGCAACAAAAATGAGCCCAGGTTTTTTCTGTGATTATTTAATTTCTTATAAGAACTCGAATTGTAAACGATGTTTATGATCTCTTTGTGAATTTATCATGTACGATAAAGTTCAGTCATGTTCATTTTTACAGTGTACACTTGAAGTTCGTTACTGTCTAGTAAAGTACACTCCTATTGTCTCCGACCTCTTGTCTCTTGAACTCACCTTTCTCCTTAAAAAAAAGAAAAAAAAAAAAAAAAAACGTAAAAGCCTGAAGAACTTTTCTTCAAAATGGATGTAAATGAAAAAATTATTCCTTATCTACAAACTTCAGCAATACCTCTCGACCTCGCTTTTTATACACTTTAAAATGCATTCTTTTCTTTAACTTTTCTATGGCTTCAAATGCAAAAGTTGTATTATCATTTTAAAAATTCTTCGGCAAAAGAATACTATTTCTCACGCTGATAAACTTTGTTATTCTAGACTCCTGCCCTTCTGCCTTTTGTCCAGGAAAGCATTTTAATTTCTCCATTATTTCTAATTGTATTTAAATGTCTATTATAATTTATAAGTGATAATGAAACTAATTTTTCAGGATATTTCTTTTTTAAATGTGAAAGTCCAAGATTGGGCCAGTATTGTCGTTGCCAATATTGTACCAGTATTCAACCAAGAGTTATTTTTACTTCGTTTACTTCCTGGTTTCGTTAAATTTGAAATCTTGGTTGAAAATTATTTTTTATAATGATTTGAATCTTGGGTGAATCATGGGTCAATATTGGTCGAATCGAGGCTTGGAATTGGTTTCTAGATTCGTAGCCTTGGGTTAATATTGGCAATGAGAGTTGGTCCAATATTCAGTCAATTGTCAGGACTGGTAATTAGCTGTTTATATTGCAATCTTGGCCCAATATTTTGCCAATATTATTGGAATCTTGGGCCAGTATTGGCATTGAGTCTTGGACCAATATTGACGATAATAGTTGGTCCAATATTCAGTAGCCCTGGCAATTGGTTTTTAATATTATAAGAATCTTGGGCCAATATTTAGCTTATATTTATAGAATCTTGGTCCAGTATTGGCATTGAGCCTAGGGCCAATATTGGCGATAATAGTTAGTCCGATATTAAGCCTAATTATTTAGTTAGCTCTGACAACTGTTTTTTAATATTATTGGAATCTTGGGTCAGTGTTGGCATTGAGTCTTGGGCCATTATTGGCGATAAAAGTTGGTCCAATATTTAAATCCGAGGCTTGAAATTGAGCCTTGAGACAATATTGGCGACAATAGTTAATTTAATATTTAAATTCGATGCTGGATATTGATTCCTGGGTCAATATTGGCGATAAAAGTTGGTCCAATATTTAAATCCGAGGCTTGAAATTGAGCCTCGAGACAATATTGGCGACAATAGTTAATTTAATATTTAAATTCGATGCTTGATATTGAGTCCTGGGTCAATATTGGCGATAATATTTTTTCCATTATTCAGCCAGTCGTTAGCCCTGGCAATTTGTTCTTCATATTATTATTATTAAATATTAATTACTCAATGTTCCGATTTAGAAAAATTTTTTTTATTTAATTGTTTGTTTGAAATGTGAGAGTAAATCAACGGCAGGTGCACTTTCAATTTGGATGAAAATTGTTTGGTTTTTTTGAATGAAAGGCCCCATTGCAGTTTGCAGTTTAAACTGGAACATGGTTCATCGAACAGTGCATGCAGTCTCTTGAGAGAATGGAATATCTCAAGGGGAATTAGGAATCAGATAAACAGGAACAAAAGTTCACGCTTAACGATTAAAGCTCTTGAGATATATAATACCAAAATTCACAAGAACTGCACTCTGATCGAAGAAACTTTCTGAATAAAGAAAGTATAAATTCTATAATAATTCTGTTGAGAGCATTTGTGTTTTTTCTATAAAGCTTCTCCGTGAACTTTCAATATTCATTAAAAAAAAAAGAAGATCACAATTTTCCTCATCTTGGATTTAAAATTAATTCCAAACTAATTTAATTTAATTTACTTTTAATTTACTCACAAGTGTTGCAAAAAATTTACTTACAATTATTAAACAATTTTTTTTTTAATATTGCATACCTACTTATGATGTAAATTGATAAGTAGAATTTACAATAATTTTTTACATTATGCGCGTCTGAAAAGAATAAGCTCAGGTCGGCACTGCTATGGAGTCTGTAACGAGCTTAATAATTTCGCGAAGCCTTAGAATTTAGCTCGGTCACAAGGTACGTCGTTTTTCTCGTCAGTATTTTTTTCAAACGTAACGCTACACCATCAAATTATCCATTAGAGCAACAATAGTTTATTACAGTGTTTCTTTTCCGCAACGATTTATTAACTTGAAAATTTATTTCAAGAAAATCAAGTAAGTACCTGTCAATATTTATTTATTTTACTTTCCTATTTTTAATTTTTAATTTCCCCATTTGCATTATATTCGTATTTTTTTGTTTTAAATCAAATTTCACATGGACGTGAATAATTGACTTTGATAACAAAACATTGATTCGTATTTAAATTTATAATAATTTGCTCATTGCAATTTTCGTTTAAATGAGATTAAAATTAGTTCATTATTTAGCATTGGGAGTGACTGATTTTTAATTAATAATAATAATAATAATAATAAAAAATAAAAAAAAAAAATAATAATAATAATAAAAAAAAAAAATAATAATAATAATAATAATAATAAATACCTAATAAAAAAAATAATAATTAACTATTTAGATAAAATCAATTGTTCACTTTGATTCATCTTTTTTTTCAAAGGAATTCGTGATTTTTTTAAATAGAAAATCGCTTTCGAGCTCTATTTCTATCTTCCACTATTAGGGGAGAGTGGGGCAAGACGGGGTTGCGGGCAAGACGGGGTACCGGCCCTAATTAACAAACGAATTAACCAATCGCGATCATATTTCACATAACACTGCATCGAGACGATAGTTCCTTGTTTACAAAAGCATTAAGCTATAAAAAAATTTTTTTTATCTGTTTTACGAAAAAAACTGTTTTCGACGATTTTCTTGTGAGTTTTTCACTTTTTGTAGGAGGTGTTTATTATGTAAATAATAACAGTTCATGAATTATACAAAATTATTTATATCTAGTAAGGATTACAGAAGCAGGAAAGCATGTGTTTTTTTCTATGTTGAAACGTGAATTGTAGTAATTAATTGTTTTATTCAATTTCGTAGGTGCGGGCAAGATGGGGTAGGGGTGAGTGGGGCAAGACGGGGTTCAAGTTTCACACAACAAATTGAACACATGATTTATCTTCCCAAATTAAATACAAAAAATTACCAACTATGAATTTTTAGTATTATTTGTTGTTTTGAGAAGTTAATTGAAGTATTTTTTTGCAAAATTCAAATAAATTTTTAATTTGAACAAATGACTTAATTTCTTTTATAGATTTTATAGATTTTTTATAGATTATTTTATAGATTATGTTTCTTCGATGGCGAAGATAAAGATGCAACCTTTACTTGTAAAATTTGTCGACAAAAATAGGTTGCTTTCTTGAGTACCCCATCTTGCCCGCCGGTGGGGCAAGATGGGGAGATTTGCAATTTTTTACTTATTGTTAATTTTATGCTTTTTTAAGTAACAGATGTGCTTTATACGCCTTTATTTCGACAGACTGATGCCCAAAGATGATTATTAAAAGAAAAAATAAAATATTTATTCGATAATTTTCGTTTTATTGCGCTTTGAACCTTAAGTACCCCGTCTTGCCCCACTCTCCCCTAGTTCTCGCGCAGTAGCAAATGCAATTAAAAGATTGTCGATTTAAATTGGAAAGCAATATACCTATCTCGAGCTTAAATTTAAATTAGGCAGTAAAAATAAAGTTGACTTGTGATTAAATTTAATTTAAAGTGGAAAAGTTTATTTCAGCAAGTGTTAGATACTGCCAATTAGAGAATATTAAAATAATTTAACTCTATTACACAAAATGGCAATATATAATAATATATAAATATATATATATTATATTATTATTATTATTAT
>JUFY01033806.1:0-12532 GCA_001855655.1 Leptopilina clavipes
TATGTGGGGCTGACCGCTCTTGTTCTGGTCGACCCACTAAAAACCACTCCCGTCTTTAAACTGGACTATTCGTCACCTACGAAACCACCTTCCAACAACCTGGATACCCATCAGCAGACATTTTTAAAGTTCTTAACAATAAATTTAACTGTCACTAAACCGTATTCCTATATGCGAGTGAAACTCAAAATAACCTAAACATATTTTCAATGTAATTCCCGTTAAGTTTGGAATCTTTATTGCACCCCGTACTTAAATAATGGACCCTTAGGTCTATTGTTATACTGGATTAAAATTTTATGACTTAAAAAATTCGTAATTCAAGAAATTCAAATTTAAAAAAGGAAAATTCAGAATTTGTAACGTTTCACGATTTAGATTCCAAAAGATATACAAGCATACGTGATAAAACAGAACTAATGTAAGTTCATGAAAAATAAGTATAATGTTACAATAAATATAAAATATATTGTTAACTTTTTTAATGTCGGAGAAGGAAGTCCCTTTTTCAAATTAATAGAATTTACATTTTAATGCTCCGCATATATAAATCACAGTTTTTTTTTTTAGTTTTTTCCAAGATTTTGCATATTAATTTCTGTTTTTCATCCGGTAGGTTCATGTGTGAATAGTTGCGTATAATGCTATTATATATACGTACAGAGGGAAGTTAGGGGAGAAGCGCTAATTTTCCCTCGTCCTTCTGTGGCTTTAGGAACGAGGCTACACAAACGCACTAAATTAACAGGCGCGCAAATGAGCGAGTTCACGCGCGCCTTCATGTTTCCCCGACTCTTCACAATTGAACACTAATAAACGCGTGCGCTCGTACTGTCTGAAAATTGTTAAACGAATATACCCATCATCCTTATTCACCCCCATCGTACATATATATATATATGTACACATATCGTAACTCTCATTCCCCAGAATTTTTGAGTTAAAATCGTTTTCCTCCCGTATGATGATGAATGTATCGAAAAGAAAAAAAATAATTCCTTTAACAATGTGTATATACACATTACCTGATTGGCATTAACTTTTATGGAGATGGTATTCAATTCTCATTCCATTAATTTAAATATTAAAACCGTTGCAATAAATTTCTTTAAATATTATATATGAGGTAAAAGGGACACACGCGTATATTGTGTGGCTTCGTCCAATACTCGCAAAATTTGAATTACAATGGATCCCAACTAATTGATGGCTGTATTTGACTAATTTGAATAGAGTGGACTCGTTTATACTGCTGGATTATTCAAGGGCTACAAATTTAATCAGTAGAATTTTAATGAAAATTTTCGGTTGTTATATATTTTTTTGACGCTGTTAAACATATAGGAGTAATGCCTCATAATTTGGATCATAGGGGTATACATACGAATATTGATTCCCCTAGAAAAAAAAAATTAGTTTGAAACAAAATTTTATAATGTTTTTATTAAAATATACAAATTTCCAGGTTTAATTAAAAAAAAGTTAACAATGGAAAATTATTTTTTGTATAAATATTGGAAATAAAATATTGTAAAATTTCTCCTTAAAAAAATATTACATTGCAGATTTATAAAAAAAAAGGTTGAATATTGATGAAATGATTTTATCAATATATTGCATTTTATCATATATTGCAACCGGGAACGTGCTCGCTCGTTGGCATCGGAAACAGTGGTGGCTGTCGTTGTTTTGCGCGCGATTAACGCAACAACGAAAATTACACTATCTGTGTTGCATAGCGGAACATTGGCGACGATTCGAAGAGGATGAGTTTGAATGGAAACGAGAGAGAGAAAGAGAGAACTGTGAACATTGATTGAACGTCAATGTTGGTTGTTTGATATGCACGCCATACACCGATATTTCGATATTTGCTCACGAAATGCTGGATTTCGTTTTTGTTATTTAATAAACAAAAGTCGATCAATTTATCCAGTATATGGGTGAGTTTTACTACACCAGCATGTTCAGTGGAAACATATCATGTACTTTTAATATTAGTCTCATCCAATTTAAAGAACCGAGCGCGATCTGGAGTTATTTTAAGAAGAGTTGATTCTTTGGTCTGGCAGACGTTTCGTATATGATTTAACATTAATTTATTTTTCTCTTCACAATCGTATTCGTTATTCATCATCTACTATGAAAAAAACTTACTACAGTTGTTGGAAAATTAACATATATTGAAACCAAGCATTCCTAAATTAAATTGATATTTAATGTCCATAAAGAGGTACAAATATTAGTGGCTAGTTTATATTTGACGTGTTTTATAATCAAAGTCGTTTCTAAATATTATTCATCATCTACTATGAAAAAAACTTACTGTATTGGGCTCAGGTTGAACTGTTAAGAGTGGAACACTTTTATTTCGTTTTTCGGAACTCCAAGGGCGAGAGTCCAGCCTGTTGTCCTAACGGTCAGGTTTGTCTCCCTATCGCTTTCTAACTACACCCGCTATCCGGATGTATCCACCCCAGTATTTTGTCTACAGAGTTTTCTAAGAATTTCTAACTTGTTTCATCCGTGGACCAGGTGCCCGGGTTGATGCCTATCAACCCTAACCAGCTTTATCAATTGTGATGGATCAACTACTTTTAGTGATAGTCCTCCTACGGCCTGGCTGATCGGAACATGTTAATGTTTATAAATATACTTGACGTTTTAGAGAGCTGTTCGACATTCGTTGTTTATACATATAGATTGCATTCGAAAATCGTATATAGAGAGTTTACTCGCAATCAGTTTCATTTGTATCTCTTTGTTATTTGTACGAGTTAACAACAAATTTCATTTCATTCCTATAAACATTGGTATAGGCTTTGTAGTCCGAGCAAGTACAGTTTGTTACCAAGGTTGATTTTTACCTTTGTGAGTGTTTTTTTTAACAATCAATGTTTAAATCTCCAGAAGAGAGAAAAAAAAACGTGGATGTGTTCGTAATGAACAGAAACACATAGAATACATAGTTTTTTTTGCAACAGCTGCAACCAATCGACTTGTGAAACACTGATGTATGGCATCACGTAAACGCGAGTATTCGGCGACAGCTGTGGAAGTAAAACAGTCGTATGTATTCATTTAAGGGTGGCTTCGATTTCCGCATTGCTGCAGGTGCTTCCTACTTCAAAAAGCAATTCTCTTCGATCCATTTTTACTTTACTGTTCTACTTTTTATGTTCTATAGCTTCACATAAAGTAACATTTAGGTGGCACACAGATGCATTGTAAACATATATAAAACAAATTCTTGACATTTTTACGTTTGGAAAAAAAATTTCGATTGAGTAGAAAAATTTCAATAGTTCTTTTTTTATTTCGATGGTTTGGATTTATTTTTGTGTGAATGTTTTGAATGATGATTTGATTGTTTTCTCTATAAGGCTCTTGAATATTGCTGTGATCATCATACCTAGTGACCTGACCACTTCCTGGAATTCCATTCCTGATTGGGTAACACATAAAACCAAAGTATTTGGGTCCTAGGATCGCCACCTTCTTGCTTCCTTGAGTATATCCAAAACTTCTTGACCTCTTCGTCCTGGGTAAGGCAATCCAAGTCACGGATCTCAAGTCACCTTCCAGCTTCCTGGTTTTTCGAGTACATCCAAAACTTGTTGGACCTCTTCTTCCTGGGTATGGCAATCCAAGTCTCGGATTTCAAGTGTGACCTTCCTGCTTTATAGTTTTTTGAATACATCCAAAACTTGTTGGACCTCTTCTTCCTGGGTAAGGCAATCCAAGTCACGGATCTCCAGTGTGATGTTCCTGCTTTTTCATTTTTTGAATACATCCAAAACTTGTTGGACCTCTTCTTCCTGGGTAAGGCAATCCAAGTCTCGGATCTCAAGTGTGACCTTCCTGCTTTATAGTTTTTTGAATACATCCAAAACTTGTTGGACCTCTTCTTCCTGGGTAAGGCAATCAAAGTCACGGATCTCCAGTGTGACCTTCCTTCTTTTTAGTTTTTTTAAATACATCCAAAACTTGTTGGAGCTCTTCTTTCTGGGTAAGGCAATCCAAGTCGCAGATCTTAAGTGTGACCTATTGATCCACCGACTATACTTTACCAATCCTTTCAACCACCTTCACCTCTAACGGTGAAGGTATTTTTGTTAGAGTTGTTTTCCTTTTTCTAGATCTTGCTTGTCTTCTGCATCAGCGTTGTTAAGCTCTTTAGTCCATTTTTAATTGTACTGTTGACGTTCTTCTGGACATTGTAGAACTTAAACATCTTGCTGACCTGTAATCTGCTTAATCCATGATGTCTGTTCTTCCTACAGCTTTATGGCTCCACATAAATATGTTCCTCATGTTGATGCAGTTTGTGATGTCAATTTTAGAAGTATTACTGAAAACAGAATTGCAACTGGCTTGATTTGGCAAACTACTCATCCTTACCCTTCTTTATGATGATCTGTGGTATCTGTAAAGCATTGTTGCTCTCCTGAATCCTAGCATCATTGGCCTGACATCCATGTGGAGCCATAACTGAAGCAATAACCCTAATTAACTTCATCAACTGAGATGGTTCTATCACTCTAACTGTTAGTCCATTTACTGCCTGACTGACATTTGCTATATGGGTATTCAACGATTCCGGGCTATCAGAATCCAGAAGCTTCATGTAAATCGATCCGTATTTGCAGAGCAATATTTTTACAATATATACAATTTCACAATATTGTGCCCACAATTTTTCTGTCTGCCTGCAAAAATAAACTCGCAATTTTTTTAAGTTCGCTAAAGTTCCGTCAGTGTAAAAAGTAATTATGTATACGTATATTACTTTTTATATTTACTGTATGCCCACAACTATCTAAAATGATACACTTTTTATCGTTGCAATAAAATGTGGTCTAAAAATGTTTTACGTGTAATATGTTAACGTAATTTGCAGTCCGATCGAGTGATAACCTAAGCTTCGTCCCATTTGCCACGTACCTGCTTATTATTTTTTTTTCTTTCTTTATACACACACGCACATAATTACATACCTATCCGAGTGCACAAACTACATACTGCAATTTTCCATATCGCAAAGTGACATCTTTTGTACCCCTGCCTATAAATGCATGCCGATTACTTCGTTCCTGCGCGCTCATTATTTATTTCTAGGTCATTGACTACTATCATTTGGAAATGCATTTTCACCAGCATTCCTTTTTTTCTTTTTAACGTTTACATATTGTGTATTTGCTAACATTTTTTTTTTTTTACAAAAATGAGTTTAAATTGATATTTTTTTCCATGGAAAAATATAAAAATACATTTTCGAACGAACAGAGAAACCAGTAGCGATCTGATATATGAGGTGGAAAATTGTTTTCAGTAACTTTATATATTTGCGAGAGTGTATGTTGTCGTTGATTGGCAAATAGTTGTAGATAAGTGGTTAGATTTGTCAGAGAGATGTCAAATGGAAATCCGGTGCGTTGCATTTGGGTGTCCTCTATTGCATAAAGACGAGCAATCTACAAGCATGCATGTATAGGCTGTTTGAATGCAGTACGGTCTGTTCACCTTATCAATTAGCTCGAAATTAGCGTGATAAGCGTATAACATTGGCTATCGCGCGTTTCACAGGGCCATGTCTATATATAGGTTGAAGCGAAAGGGCGAGAGTGGAGAGCGGGAGGCGGGTAGTGGTGGTTATATCCAGATAGCAGATAGCCAGAACGGCGGTCTCGTTTGTGGTTTGACCACCCTTGTGGTGCTCTGCCCTAACCACCCCTAACCACTGTACCGCACCATCCGCAGTCGCACCGTCTACAGAGAGAGCGATAATGTCGCCCTTGTTGCGGCCACCTCGTGTTGGTACCGCGCATTTAAAGCGTGACGTCAATCCTCAAATTAACGACTCTCCATACACTTACATTTATTATTTCACTACGCAATAATACAAATCAGCTCAGATATTCTACAAGAAAACATTTCTAGACTTACACTAATCATAATTACATTTTTCCTTTTTTAAAATTAATAAAAATTGTTTCAAGTTTCGAGAAAGCTAAATGTTTCCAATATAAAAAAGGCAGAAAGTTTTTTTCATAGTAGATGATGAATAACAAATATGATTGTACAGAGAAAAATAAATTCTTTCTACATACAGGGGAACTCAAATATTTTCATTATTAAAAAAGATAAAACATTCTGAAATTCACAAAGAACGTAAATTGAGTAATGTATTAATTTTTTTTAATAATAGATAATGAATAATTCTGAATTGTTTTTGAAATACTAAAATCCAGAAATGCATTAAGGTTTTACAAAAAAAAATATATCGTTTTAATCTAAAGTGAAATATAGAATTTAAAAAAGTGTATATCTGTACAAAAGGTCATCGTGTATATGGTTTAAAAACGTTTCTGAAACAAACACAATATTTAGAGTAAGCTGCAACAGTTTGTTTTTTCAATAAATACATAAAGTCAAATTTTCACCAACTTGGAACTGAAAAAAAATTGACTTTTGTTCGGCTAATGTACAGACGAAAGAAAATAAATAACAAACGTTCCGATGTTTATTTTTCCACAAATACATGTATGCTATTCTGACACTTTATTTTCAAGGAATTCTTACTCGTCTGACTATTTTTGCTTGGATTTTGCCAGTAATATATTTCATTCATTTTCACATCAGTTTGAATATAAACAAAAATGTTCTCTGTCACGAAAAAATTGAAAGCACAGGATAATAAAATTCTCCCATATTGAATAAAAAAATAATTTGAACAATTTTCAAACCTTTATTATTGATTTGCCAGAAAAAATATTAACTTTTTGTATTTTTTTTAAATAAAATTCAGGCAAGCAGTTTTTTTATTTGATGACAAAGTTTTTTTTTAAATGTAGAAAAAAAGTCTCAGAGGAAGAATTTTACGATGTAGCAAGTGGGAATCAGTCAGTACAATGTTCATCGTCTATATAAGAAATCGCTTTTGGACTGAGAGTGGATATAAATCTCGTCGAGTGGAAAAAGAGATGAGAGTGTGAAAAAGGTTCAAGAGAGAGAGATCATTGCAAAATTCTTGTCTGTTGAGATATCTTTTCATACAAGAGAAAATCATCTGGATTCTCAGATAATTTGTGTGCAAGCGTATATATACATATATTTTCGTCAAGATAAATTTTTATTTATATACACATTCAATTCCGTAATGCTTCAAAGTCGATATATAAAATATCAGTATAAAATTTCTAGAGAGAAAAATTCGTACACGAACAATCTTTTTCCATTAAACTATCAAATTTTTTTTTTTTGATGAGTGAATAAAAGATTACTGTTCAAAAGTTTAAGCACTAGATTTTTTTTACTAATAGAAAAATATTTTTCTTTTTTGAAAGTGAAAAGAATTTTCAGTTTTCAACTTTATGGACTTTCTGTCTTTTTAAATCATCGAAAAGTATTTTCGTGATCAAGAATAGAAAATTTAATTTACGTTTCTTTGTAACTTCCAAAATGTTTTATTTTTTTTGAAACTAAAAAATATTTTACGTCTTTCTGCAGGCAGAAAAAAAATTTGTTTTTCTCCACACAATCGTATTTGTTATTCATCATTTACTATGAAAAATACTTACTGCAATATTTAATTTGCGTTTCTTTGTAACTTCCAGTATGATTTATCTTTTTTGAAACTGGAAATATTTTAGTTCTTTTGTACGCAGAAAAAAATTTATTTTTCTCTACACAATCGTATTTATTATTCACCATCTACTATGAACAAAACTTACTGCATTACCTAATTTACAATTTACGGTTTATTGTGACTTCAAGAATATTTTATCTTTTTTGAAACGGAAAATATTTTCCATCTTTCTGCACGTCGAAAATTTTTTTTTTTTTACAATCGAAATCATTTTTTTGAATATTATTCATCATCTACTATGAAAAATACTTAATGCAGTACTTAATGTTTCCATTAGGACTCCCAAACTTTTTTAAGTTTTTGAAAAGTGGGTAAATTTTTTAATCTTTTAGAAAGTGTGGTCTCATCGGAAACTTATTTGAAAATTTTTATCCAGTGTCCTCTTTACCCTGTGTCGTTTTTTGAACAAGTTTCTCCTCTGAACAATGTTCTCTCTTTTCTTTTTCATTGTGTCTCCTTTACTCATGACAGCGTGTTGTCTGTAGCGGCTGACCACACGTTCCGTACATCGTTGCATGCGGCACTCTCTAACAATACAAGAAGAAGAAGAAGAGGAGGAGAAGACACATGAAATACACTGACACGAGACCACTGCTTAAAGGGTTACGACGACACCCAAGACGAAACAACAAGACTGTGATGCTCCAAAGGGGAAAACCAAGCAAGAGAGGGTGCGATAGAGTAATATGCTACAATAAGAGAGGCAAAGAGTCAAAGAAGCACTACATATGTGTGTGTGAATGAAACAGGGAGAGAGAGAGAGACTCTGAACCGCGACACATACGGTAGTCGGAGATCGGCTCGGCAGACAAGGGCTCAAGCAAGCAAAATGGAGGGCAGGCAAGCGTGGAATATAAAAGGAATGAGAGAATTCGTATCTTGTACGAGGGATCTTGCTGCTTTGCTGCTGAGAGACTGTTTTCAAGAGGGAGAAAATCGTCGCAAGAGAAACAAGAAGATTGCTCACATTGATCCGAGACAGAGAAAGAGAGACACGATGACTGACTGATTATACAGTCACGAGGATCAATCCACAAGCGATCATGTTTTGGACGCAACACTTTAAGATATTAAACTGATTTTTTTTCCGCCTGACGAGAAACAAGATTATGAGTCACTTAAAGTGCCTTTAATACTGTAAAAGTATTAAAAGTATTTAACGACTCGATTCTCGCCAGTGTGTTGTGAAAAATCCAAATTGCAAAAAACGTATGTACGCCAGTTTGCAGTTTTGAATCTATACTTACTTGGGAATGTAATTAAATGAATATATGCAAATTTGAAATGTATTGATATTTATTCAGGTTATATATGAATAAGATGAACGGAGACTATCGATTCCAGAAATTCAAGATCTGAAGGACTTCCGTGGAGATTTTTTTTCAGCTCTTCCAAGTGCTTTGTGACGGGTAACCTTATCGTCTCGATAAATACCCGCGGTCACTGAATTGCATAAAAATCACAGACTCTGTCTCTCTTTCTCTCTCTTCCTCTCCGAAATACGATCGATTCGACACAAATCGATACGCGGTGATGAAGAAAACCAGCGGTAGGTCGCTGGTTGTTGGAGTGAAATGGGGTTATTTGGATCGCGTCTAGAGGAAAGAAGAAAATACACGACTCCACGTGGAGTAAGAGTCGGCCGACCAATGAAATGTTGAGTTCAGCCAATGGGAATTTTGTGCCTTCCTCTCGCTTTGCCGAAAGATCTGTTCTGAACCACCCAAGGAGGCCTCTTTTGTTTCGAAGAGCCGTGAATGCATATACGCACAATGGACAACGAATGCATAGGTTCCTTGGTCGGTAGGTAGGTTAGGTAGATAGGGTAGGTAGATACAGTGCGCGCGTGTGTGTGTGTATGTTGTCTTGGCAGGTGAAAGCCAAAAGAGAGGCGAGGAAAGCTCAAGCTTGCACGTGTAAGTACATAAGTATGTCTTCGTCCTTCACTTGGAGACATGTTGAGGAATACTATTTCTTGAAACACCCGCCTATTTGCGGAAATAGAAGGAGCAGCAGCAGCATGTTGCACTGCAGAAGTAGAATACAAATGGCTAATGCTTCTAGATATTTCAAAGCCGCTTCAATCAGATAATTACCGAGAAAATCGAAAAGAATCAGGAAACAGGTGCTTAGTTCTTTAAAGAGGGTAATACAACCGTAAACTTTAAATTCACCTAACTCGATGATTACTGGCACAGGAATTCACAGTTTTCAACTTACTTTACATATTTCAGGTGTTTTTTTAAATTACAAATTCGTTTAAGAGATAATTTTATGATACGTACTTCCTAATGTATCTAAAATAATACATTAAAGTTAGGTAATGGATAGGCATAGCGTCACATTTTTTAATTAAAGTGCCTCAAAACATTGGAAACGTACAGAAATCAGTATTTTTTAGGGCGCTGATTACGAATTCGAAGTCAGATTTCAAAAAATAAAAATCGCTTATCCAATATGGCGGACTAGTTTTTTAAAAATCGTCCAAATTTAATAGAAATTTGATTTTCGGATGTTTTTGGAGATCGCTAATTACAAATCTAAAAAAACTTGTTACTCGAAGGTTTATAGGAACTCTTATTACGAATTTGATATCTGATTTCCGAAATTCAAAATGGCGGATCCAATATGGCAGGCAAATTTAAAAAAATACGTCGAATGCAATTGAAAATTATTACTCGGGGGTTTTTGGGGTCGCTGATTACGAATTTGAGGTCGGTTTTTGAAAATCCAAAATGGCGGATCCAAAATGGAGGAAAATTATTTTTAAAATCGCCCGGATCAAATTGAAAATTGTTACTCGGGGGTTTTTGGGGTCACTGATTACGAATCTGAGGTCGGTTTTTGAAAATCCAAAATGGCAGATCCAAAATGGAGGACAATTATTTTAAAAATCGCCCGGATCAAATTGAAAATTGTTACTCGGGGGTATTTGGAGTCACTGATTACGAATCTGAGGTCGGTTTTTGAAAATCCAAAATGGCGGATCCAAAATGGAGGACAATTATTTTTAAAATCGTCCGGATCAAATTGAAAATTGTTACTCGGGGGTTTTTGGGGTCACTGATTACTAATCTGAGGTTCGATACTGAAAATCCAAAATGGCGGATCCAATATGGAGGACAAAATTTTAAAAAATTGTTCGGATCCATTTGAAAATTGTTACTTAGGGGTTTTTGGGGTCGCTGATTACGAATCTGAAGAGAAAAATAGACAATCTTTTTTTCTATTCGACCCACTGTAGTCATAAAGGGCCAGATGATTAAAAAAATATTTGAATAGGAAGCAAGAAGAAAAAATTCTGACTATAATGCATGAAAAATAATTTATTACTTTCACTTATTAAGTTGAATAGCCACCTGTAAGTGGCTATACCTGTCTGGTGTATTTGTTACAAAGTGAGACACATAAGTGCTGCTAATTATGAAAGCTATTTCAGTAGTTGCTCCCACAATGTAAAAATAAACACTTCATTTTTTTTCGTTTATATTTTTACTTTCTCGTCTTTTTTGTTGGTTGTTTCAATATTCTCCTCCTCCTTCTTTTTCTTCCGATGATGATGATGGAAGAAAAAGTCGTCAAGGATGTGACTCAGTACACTAATATTTAACAATCCAATTCTCAATATTTTCCCCTCTTTCTTATTGATGACATTGCAATTAAATTTTCCTTCGCCTCTAATTTTTTCAACATCAATATTAATACATGAATTTTAATTTTCTCACATTCAATAAAACAGATTTGAAATCCATAGAAAAGTAGTTATTTTTTTTCGCAAAAAATAAAACGTAATCACAATTGCCATAGAAGAATTTTATTTTTTTTCAAAAAAGAAACGACTGAAAACTACTTTTATCTGACACCTTTATACTTTTTATATATATACTCGTGTGAGTAATAGTTTTAAAACACAAGGAAGAGTTAAATTGTTTTAGCACTTCAACGTTTCTGTGTGTGTGTGTGTGTCTGCTTAAAATTAAGTGCCGAAGGTATATATTTTCAACAATTTCAAGAAGTAGGTTAAAAGGAAGCAGTAAATCATTTCTAAATAAAGAAAATCTTCGACAGTCCGCGAAAGAGAGGAGAAGTAATATATATATATAAAACATTGTGTAATTCAAAAACGGAACAAAATTTTCAGCGTATTCCCTTGAATTAGCTCGTAAACTGTCACAATCGAAAAGTGAAAATTTCATTGTAGAGAAGGGAAAGAGGAGAAGGGGGGAATAATGAAGTCATGCAATCTAGCAATCTCGAGTCAGTACAATTTGTCCAATGGTCAGTGGAGGTAAACCCCCCTCCCCTCCTCCCCAATGTTGGGGATTTATGCTAATAACACAAAAATAATGTGGTATAATTTTTGTTGCAGGTAATTTGGACCAATGCTAATTCACATAGACGATGGCGCCCTCATCTAGAAGAAAATTTGTTGCAGGTAATTTTTACCCCAAAAATCGAGGTAAAAAGTATACATTTTTTTCTTGTGGTAATCATTATGCCTAATTTCCCTAGACCTAAAAAAATAATACGTCATTAGAGTTTGAAAATCATTTTCATTTAACGAATATTTAATTTTAGCCCCAAGGAATATGAGTCATTAACAAGAAGAAATATTGTTACAGTATACTGAAAAAAAAATTTATTTGATTCAAATAATGAATTACTTGTCTATTATCAAATAAATATTTACTTGAACCAAATAATTTTTATTTTAATCAAATAAACTGTAATTGAATCAATAATTTCTGTATTTCAGTCAAATACCATTTAATTGACTCAAATAAAATTTATTTGACTCAAATAAAATTTATTTGATACAAGTAAATATTTATTTGATAATAGACAAGTAATTCATTATTTGAATCAAATAAATTTTTTTTTCAG
>JUFY01033806.1:22540-32568 GCA_001855655.1 Leptopilina clavipes
TTCAGTGTAGTTAAATAAACATCAGAAAATAGTTCAATTTTGCGAGAATTTGACATTCGCTATTGAAGATTTATACAATTTTCCAAATTCAAAATGGATGTTTCAATATGGCGGACGATTTTTTTGGGGGGGCAGTTTTATTAAATTTTCTGAAACTTTCCATTTGGGGTCTTTTGGGTAACTGATTGTGAATCTTAGGTCGGAGATGAAAATACAAAAATTGATTCATTTTTGTGTTATATTTGCTCTGGAAAAAAAGAACTCAAAAGGTAGGAATAATTCGAAATGGAAAGAGAAGAGGTAGGGGAAATGAAGGAGCAACGACGAAGAGACAACCGCGCGTCTCAACTAATTATTATTAATCTCGAAGTCTTGACCTCTTTTTCGCCTCTTAATCCGAGCAAGGAGAGAGAGAGAGAGAGAGAGAGAGAGAGAGAGAGAGAGAGAGATATCGCGCTAAGGGAATGAAAAGAGGAGTTGTAAAGAGATTCAGAGAGTCTCTTCTTCTCGCTATCCAACCCCCTTTTATTTTAGCTGTACTTAAACTTTTAAAGTGTCACAAAGATCGTGCCTTTATTCACAAGAGTTACTAGCGTCCTACATAATCGCACCAATGGATCCTAAGAACTTGCCTGGCTACAATTTGCGAGACTGCAAATCTCACCAGCCTTTTTATTTTCCTTTCTTTTATATTTCTACTTCTTCTTTTGGTTCTCCTTGAAGCGAGAGAGAGAGACCGAGAGCGAAAAAAAGATGCGATTACAGACTCTCTGCTCCAAATGTGGTAATCAAGAACTTCGCACTAATGAGAAATCTAATCGTCTTGAGTGGTTTCTCGATCTTTTTTTTTTTTAAAACCTATACTTGGAGAAAAGATACAATTAGTCGCTTTTTACACAATCAGTTAAGTTGCATTGGACTTTAAAAGGCTCATTACATTTTTCATTGGAATGTTTCCTAAGAAAATTTTCTCCGATTTTCCCCGCGTGTGGAAAATTCATTGACTTTAAAAATTCATTGATACGTGCCTTCAAATTAACGTCGACTTGGAACATAATCTGACTGATGTAGAGAATAAGTGGATGCTGGATGAGATCAGTAGTGTGGTGATCGGTCGTGTTATGGAGTGTGGGAATCGAATCGAAATGCCGTTGGATTCATAGTGAATTGAAAGTGGAAGGAGGAGGTGGATTTGGTCATTTCGAGTTTAGTGGTTGCTGTTGATGTTACCGTATTCCAAATGCTTGTACATATAGCTTTGCTGGATATGGTATCTAGCTACAGAGCTATAGTATGTCGAACAATATAAGCTCTCATAGCCACTGGGACCGTACGGTCAGACAACTTTGCCCGTCTCGTCGCTAATAAACGCCAGGCAACGTGGATGTAACTACTCCAAACCTAAGCCACAACCAGGAACGTATTCAACATTCTCTCACAGCAGGAATCTTGTCATAATTAACCAATTATACCACCAAATCAGAAATAAATCACTTTAATAATCCCATTAATTCGTATTATTCTTGCCCCTAAATTTGCATTTTATTGTCATCATCAGTACTGAAACAAAAATTTTCTTCTTCTTCTTCTTAATCCCTAGCTCGAGCTACCTGCTCTCAAGGTTGGGAAAAAAAAATTTTGTTTTTTCCTAAATCTAGATTAGGGAACTATGAAAGAAACTCCACACCGATTGCAAGCTGTTCTCATCAGAGTGGAACAACACTTGACGAATCCTTAAAACTAACGAACATCGCAGCTAAATAGCAATCTGCTGTCTAGACTGGAAGTTTAACTAAGAGAGAGAGAGAGAGAGGATTTTTTAGGGGAGAGGGAGACTAAACAGGAAGATAAAGCTGGTCAAGGCCTGCGATGAAATGTGCGACTATATGGAAATATTTCTCTTACTTAAAGAAGAAGTTGATCTTTAAAGACCGAGTCATTTGTAGTGGGGAATATAGTCTTTTGAAAACATCATGTATAAAGGAAAAGCAACAGGGGATATTCAGGCGGCTAATTTCTCCAAGGTCCTAAAGATTACCTCTCTCTCTCTCTCTCTCTCTCACTCTCTCTGTAGCATTACCTCAGGCTGCTCTCTTGGGGGATGCCAAATGATTTAGAATAGGGCCGAGAAGTATTTCACCAAAGGAGAGTTGAATTTGAGAATGAGGCAAGGCCCCTGAGGGGTCAAATTTTAGTTTTGGCATGCGGCGACTGGCCCACGCTCGTAATTTACGAGAGGGCCCCTCTTCACGGTCATTTTAAACCTCTAAGGGACTCCTCGTTCAAAATTAATATTCCCTGGCATGTGCATCTTCTATACATGCACTCTTGAATATAATATTTTGACAGATGTTAAATCACTCCTCAATTGACTTTGAATCCTCATTCTTGCGATGTCTCATCGCAAATAGATTCTGTAATGATTCTTCTTGAAAATTAGACCTAAGAGGTCAAAAAAAAGAAGGTCAATTGATCCAATTTTTTAGTGTCTCAATTGATCCAATTTTTTAGTGTCTCAATTGATCCAATTTTTTTAGTGTCTCAATTGATCCAATTTTTTAGTGTCTCAATTGAACCAATTTTTTAGTGTCTCAATTGATCCAATTTTTCAGTGTCTCAATTGATCCAATTTTTAGTGTCTCAATTGATCCAATTTTTAGTGTCTCAATTGATCCAATTTCTTAGTGTCTCAATTGATCCAATTTTTTAGTGTCTCAATTGATCCAATTTTTGAGTGTCTCAATTGATCCAATTTTTTAGTGTCTCAATTGATCCAATTTTTTAGTGTCTCAATTGATCCAATTTTTTAGTGTCTATAAAATGTAGGCAAAAATTAAGAACCTAAATTAGAATTTAAAAGGAAAAAAAATTATTTCTTTTAATAATTAATGTCTGCAAATACTGTATCATTTTTTTCGATGTAGTCTCACGAAGCAAAAAGGGAATTTTAGAAATATTCGTGAGTAAGGGCGCTTTAGTATCTAAAGTCGATACTGCTGAAAAGTTACTCTTCGATCGTGTTAAGAATGGATGGACCTTTTTAAGGTCTCCTAAAGTTGTGTCCCTCCTTGAGCATTAGCTATTTGTCACACTCAGTTAGTAACTATGCCCTCCTTGAATCTCTGTTCGAAAAAAGAAACCTTTTTGCGTTCATAAGATTCGATGAAGGGGGAAATTTTCCTTGAGCGAAGCGAAACTTTTTTCTTCTCGAGGGTATCTACAGATATGAGAGGGAAAGGGCAACATGTTAGAAAGATGATTGAGCAAGAGCGAAACTTTTTCTTTTTTTTTTTCTTCATTGAGGGTGGCAAGAGGGAAGATAGCGTAGAACATGTTAGGAAAGATGATTGGAGCTTGGGACAGAGAGAACATTGCGGCCCTGATATAAGCCATTATCGTGGAGGCAGAGAGACTCTTGCTCGTCTGGCAGGGTGGCAGATAACATTGCTGCACGACACCACCGCTCTTGGTGGAACTACTCGAGTACTCGAGCACCGAGAAGCAGTGAGTACCTATATAGAGTACTATAGAGACACACACAGCTTCATTCCCTCTCTTACTACCTCTCATTTCTCTCCTCATCACCTTCTTCTCTTTCTCCATCCGGCTCATTTCCTCTCTCTCTCTCTCTCTCTCTCTCTCTCTCTTTCTCCCACTCTCTTTCTCTCTCTTTTTCCCTTTCTCTCTCTCTCTCTCTTTTTCCCTTTCTCTCTCTCTCTCTTTTTCCCTTTCTCCCTCTCTCTCTTTTTCCCTTTCTCCCTCTCTTTATGTTTCTCTTTCTCCTTTCCTCAGCTTTGCTCGACGAGGTGCAACAACGTACGTCCATAACTGTAGAATTGCACCGCGTTGGTGCCGGTGCAGCAGTGCATTAGGACTGGGTTACGACAGTAAATTTTCACTACCGTGCAGAGTTCTAATAGCCGGGAATGCAGCTGGTTTCAGTGGCCTCGAACCACTCTCTCTCTCTCTCTCTCTCTCTCTCTCTCTCTCTCTCTCTCTCTCTCTCTCTCCCTCTGCTTTATACACTTCTCTTCCTTTTGTGTCCCGCATCTCTCACTCGTTGTCTACTCTCGTTGCACCAACCAAGCCGAGAAAGGAGTAAGTTGTTCGCGGTTCCGCGGTGGAGATCCCTTTAATATTGTTGAAGCACCTCACGACGTATTTATACCAACTCGAGGCACACACACACAAATACATTTCTAATTCTCCTCACTTCACTTCTACATATACAGGTATCTTTAATTTCCACAGAAACTATAAATGTGTTGGAGCTTTGTTTGCAAGTGGAATGAAACCTTGTTTCACAATATCGTTAATTTCGAATTCAAGGGGAAAAAGTCCTTTTTTGCGACGTGGAATTTAGAAACGACGAATACATTCATAATGACAGGATTTTATTTTCAATTCGTAGAAATATTTGTAATTGTTATTTCGGAATGGAAATTCGTGCACTCGAATCCGAAAGAGAAAAGATTGCGCACTCGGGTTACATCGAGCGTCTTCGGTTCCGAGAATTCGTTTTCAAGGTGAGCCGAAGGTGTCCGAAGGTATCCGAAGGTATCCGAAGGTATCCGAAGGTATCCGAAGGTATCCGTAGGTACCCGTAAGTATCCGAAGTAACCCGAATCGAAGACGAGTGTGCAAAGCGATCCGCTTTGATTCTGTCACTAGCGCCACTTTCCATAAAGATAAAAAAAAATAAATAAAGATAAAAAAAAATGTTCTTAGTCCAATAATATTTAGAAATATTCCCAATCCTGGGAGATATTGGAAAAAGGCAAACATAAAGAACATAATGGATGTTAAAGAAGGTTTTTTTTAAAAAAGTTGTCACTCTGAAAGAACAGATTCTGATTATCGTTGCTGAGCATTTGTTCGCGACTGGTAGACACACTTAATTAAAAATACCTGCTCGCGTAAAATGTACAGGGTAATTAAATAACTCGATTAACATCTTTCTCCTTATCGAGGATGTTTTAGTCACGCCTGCCAGAGTCTAAAATTCAAGAACTACATTTATATACCCTATATATACTTACTTGTTTCCTTTTTTCAGTCTTTAATTGTACACATAAAACTATACATTATTCAACAGACGAAAGTAACGACTGTCGACCCTTTTAGAGATAATTAAATATTTAAAAGCTATTTACTGTGTGCAAGACATTTTTGTTCTCCGCTCTTTGTCCCCCCCACTGATCTCTATGTAGCTGGAGAAACGAATCCCTATTTTTTAGCCTTTTGCTTATTTGTTTATAATAAAGAAAATTTATTTTTCTAGCAAAGTGAAAAAAGTGGGACAAATTTTGCCAACAGTATGACACGTAGGAAAATTGATTAAAAGAGAAAAAGATAACTGCTGATATGTAGAGGATAATTGGTGGTACAGTGTTTTATTTTTATTAATTTACTGGCTCATTGCAAATTGCAATTTATATCGTTTCTCTATAGAAAGTTAATTAACGTAATTTTAATTATGCAATCATTTGCAAGTTAATGAAATAAATGATGAAACGAGAATTTTGCGAGCAAATAAAAAGTGAAACGGTTAACAGTTGAAATATTTTTTATTGTATGTATGTATATATTTACTGTTAACGGGACAAAAGTATTGGTGTATTTTTAATTTTTTTCCTCTTTCAGACAAAATTAATAAGATTTAATTTCTTATTCTATATTTCGAATACTCGATTTTAGTTTCATATTTTTTAGTCCATATTTTTGTTCTTGAAAATGTATATAACTTCCCAAAATGTTATTTATGAGAAAATGTTATTTTAGTTTATATATTTTTTTGGAAAAATATTAAAAAAACGTTATTTTGCAAGTAAACAATTTTTCTATTAGTTTTTATCTAATTTTCGATTAGATAAAATTTTTCCGTTGGAGTAATGGCGAGAGGTGCAAGCAAGAGTGTCTAACGGAGTATTAAAGTTTCCGATTGGCTCGTAATATTACCGGAAATATTACGAGCCAATCAGAAACATTCAACGCGTGCCTACTCAACCCTGTTAGGGATTCTCTCCTAGACCATAACCTACATAAAGACGCAAAATAATTTTGCACGAAATATTCCAAAACAAAAAGCTTCTAAAAATATTTCAAAATATTGAATTTTTCTAAAAAAAAAATCTACTTTTACATGTAGAGACAAAAACACTTTTTGGAAAATTCAAATAACCTTTGACTATACAAAATCCAATAGAATTGAGTCATTATTAATTTTCACCGGTAAAAATGCAAATGAGCTTTTATAACTTCTTATAAAGTAATAAATTTTCCAATACCACTCAGTCATGGAACTTACGATCCAATTTTCACTTTGAAAGGAAAAAAAATATTGTTCCCTTTTTCAAAATTGAATGTAGACGGAGCAAGAAAAAAAAAAGAAAAAGAAAACAAACAGAAGATTAACAGGTTCTTTGGATCTTGGGAGATTATATTTTTCCTTTGAAAAATAAGGAACACAACCAGAACATAGAATTCGAGGTAAACTAAGATAGGCCACGTAGAGGACAAAAAAAGGGGGGGACTTTAGGGGTTAGCACTCTTCGAAAAGAGAAATGGAGCAGAGACTGCACAGAAGACCCGATGAGTACTTCTTCGGGGCCCTTGGTTCTTTTCTCTCTAGGGCTTGTGTTTTTCTACTCAAAGAGAGAGAGAGAGAGATAGAGAGAGAGAGAGAGAGTCTACTTTCGCGTGGGTGGTCAATAGATTCGCCATGAACTGCAACGTTCTTCCTAGATTTTCAGTTCCCGACTCGACGACTCCACGTGGACTGAACCGACGCCACAGTGAAGCGATCCCTATATATAGTTGGCAGCTCTCACGCTATTGGTCGACAAACGGCAGCGATTCGTTGACATTTAAAAGCGCATACAGTGACGTTGAAAATGGGCGGTGACAATTCACTCAGCGATAGTATTTCATTGGTTAAGTTTCGTTCGAGAAATTTATCATTCGTCAATAATCCACGTGGAGTGATAATCCTTGTAAAGGAAGCCTATATTTGTTAGAATTTAACATTGTCGGGGTGGAAAACGCTCAAATGGGGTGGTTTAACGCGAACCTTGGTGCCAGAAAGACCCACTAGATATCTAGTGTCCCCATTCGTGACAGGAAGGTGGAGAAGGGATTGGGGAGGGAGGGGGTTTCTACTGAGTGAAGAGTTATCAGTTCCTGGCGGTTGGGGTGGGGGTAAGAACTCATCCTAACAACCTAACGATTAGAGATTCGGCCTTGTAATATAATGAATCCTGTTCGACATTAGGGAGAGCATTTTCTTTATTTTCTGTAAAGCTTTTTTTTCTCCCACTCAATGACTTTGCATTCTTTTCTCAATAATCTTGCATTTTATCGTCCAAATTGCCCTCTCAGAGTTGTATAATTCTGAATATTGATCTCGAACAATGTTGATGATAAGAATCTTCCGTTTTGATAAGAAAACAACACTTCCGGTAAAATTTTCCCCTTATGGATTAAATGCAGAAGAAAAAATATTTTTATTCAAATGGAGAATATATATCACTACGTCAATACTGTTTTTATATTCTAAACTATATTATTTTACATTATGGGTAAAGTTCTTTTTGAATTTTCTTTATAAAACACAATATATGCGAATATTATAATAAGTGAAATTGTTTCCCTACATGTGAAAATTGTATTTATATATTTCATCACATATTTATCATCAGAACCATTTTTATAATATATATTCCGTTTTTTGTTTTATTTTACATACATTTGAAAATTTTTTCTTTTTAGTAAAATTTAATGAATAGAAATAAATTTATCTCGGGAAGTTTTCAAAAGGAGAATTTAAAATTTATCTCGAATCATCATTTTTGAAATTTCCCTGTGAGACCTTTTTGCATTTTAACTGGAGCAACGAATGAGAAAATATATATTCAAAAGTCGATTTAAGAATCGAGGGGAAAAAAAAAAACGTGGTGAATAAATATCTTGTTAGATTTTCTATATATAAGAATCAAAATGTTAAATATTTTATTTTCCTTACGTCAAGCTCTGTTATTATGCAACATCTGTTGACACGGTGACTTTTGCAGTTTAAATTTTTGTTTAAATATTCTATTTGCTCGTTTAATACACGGCAAGAATTAGCGACAATTTACGGTTAATATTAAGATGAACTCTGGTATTTTGTTAGTCGATTTACAGTATTAGGAGCAGATAAGGGAAAAAATTATTTAACAATTATATTTTTTTTTTAGAAAGAAAAAGAAATTTTTGAAATTTTGGGAAGAGAAAGAGGAAAAGAGTCGAGGAGAGATTTTTATTTGTTTCCCCTTTAGAGGTCTGAACGAATTCACATGCAGCATGTGGAGATATTGGCAGATCTACCTTTGCGAGACGGTGTCCAAAACTTTTTCTCCCTCAGTTGGCTGGTTCTCTTTCGTTCTCTCTGTGTATACATATACATACATTTCTCCCTTTCTCTCTCTCTCTCTCTCTCTTGGAGTCTCGCATCCTCTCTTTCTCTCGTCGAAGCCTCCGAAAAAAGTTTATCGCAAAATGGCTGCGTATTTACGCTATTCAGGGGCGGAAGCTTTTTCCAGTCCCGTCCCTTCCACCCCCCGGGGGTGGTGGGGGCTGCAGGCACCCCCAACACGAGCAACGTGACTCTGCCGATGCAACGGCGTAGAGCCCAGAACGATCCCAACTGCCGCGAATGCTTTTGCATAATAAAACAGCCTGTTTCCCCCTCTAACCATTGCCATCGTCTCTCTTCTCTTTCCCCTTTTCACAAACTACCCCAGGCTTCATTCTCTTTTTTTAACCCACCCCACCTCCATCATATATCCGCGCGCAATCGTGGATTCTACAGAGAAAAAGTATTGATACGGCCACTGACACACTCCTAATACTATAGATATATATATTTATATATATTAAAACACTATATCCAAAACTTACACAAATAAGAAGTATATATATATATATAAATACACGGAGACAGATTTATGACTTAATCCTGTCAAATTTCAGGAAGGCAAGTGAATTGATAAAGAAAAAAAGAAATGCTTTCATATTCAAATTAGATTAAGGTCAATATCGCGCTTGAGTTGGAAATATGATTTTGAGGGGAGGAAAAAAATTTAGAAACGTATTATATTCAAATTAATCTTTATTAACAATCTTTAATAAACTTTAGACACGGATTTTTTTAATTTTTTAAATACTAATTTCCATATATATTATATAGTGAAACAGAAAACTTATTCTGATTATTGTTTTCATATCCTTAAACTCTATTTCAAACTTATTTGAAACTCATTCCAAACTTGTTCGTAACTTATATTCAAAACTTGTCCAATACGTGATGCTTGTGACCATTTTTCAAAAATTTATTCAGAACATGTTCGAAATTTATTCACAACTTTTGCAAAACCAGTTCATAACCAATTTTTAAACTTTTATTTTTCTCATCTACTGGACTTATTTCGAACGTGTTCGAAACTCATACTAAACTTGTCCAAAAACCTATTGAGAAACTTTAGTTAGACATTTTTTTTTGCATATTCGAAACCTATTCACAACTTGTTCACAACCCATTCAAAACGTGTCCGCAAACCATTTCTGTACTTTTTGAAAAATTAGGATAGAACAAGTTCATAACATGTTCCTAACTTGTTTCTAACTTATTCCTGAACTGTTCATAACCTGTTTTTTTTTACATATTTTTAATTTATTTTGAACTTGTTTCTAACTTGTTTTTAACTTGTTTCTAACTTAGGATAGAACAAGTACCTAACATGCTCCTAACTTGTTTCTAATTTGTATTTAACTTGTTTCTAACTTGTTCCTAACTTATTCCTAAACTGTTCCTAATCTGTTCCTAACTTGTTTCCAATCTGTTTCTAACTTGTTCCTAATTTATTATTGAACTGTTCCTAACCTGTTTCTAACTTGTTATTCTAACTTGTTTTGAACTTGTTTCTAACTTGTTCCTAACTTATTCCTAAACTTTTCCTAATCTGTTCCTAACTTGTTTCCAATCTATTTCT
>JUFY01033806.1:32588-43006 GCA_001855655.1 Leptopilina clavipes
CTATTTCTAACTTGTTCCTAACTTATTATTGAACTGTTCCTAACCTGTTTCTAACTTGCTATTCTAACTTGTTTTGACCTTGTTTCTAACTTGTTCCTAACTTATTCCTGACTTGTTCAGAACTTGTTCAAAACATGTTTAGAACCTGTACAGAACCTGTCAGTGGAAAATAATTACTTTTTCGAAACTTGCTGAGGATATATTTCTTTTAGTGTGATTTTTTTGTCTAGGCGTAAAATATAGAGATTGTAATTATATTATTTTATGTATTATATTGGTTTTTTTTTGCGATTAATCGTAGGAGAAATCTTATTGTATTTAAAATGAAGTGAATGTGAGTTTATTTTTATTTGGAGGTTTTTACCTAATAGGATAGAATAGGATAAACACTTGTGAATAGTGTGATGTTTATAGTCTCGTGGATTTCAATGCTAATAATGCTCTTTCGTGTTCATGTACGACAGCTTAACCGCACCAATCGATCGATTCAACACATAATGATATACTTAATGACCAAACGGAAATTGCTTTTAACACTTCGTGTTAGAAATATATACTCTACTCTGTTATACTTTAATATCAAAGTCAATGTCTTCTTATCTTTAACAGGAAGTATATATATAAATAACCAAAAACTATCTCTGCAAAAATATTATTACACTGCTGATGCGAATTATCAGACTTGATCTTCTCTTTTTACTATATGTGAAAAATGTTTATTGAAAAAAACCTATCGTAACATTTTCAAAATCTTAAATTTTGAAAATCGGACTTTTGATTAGTAATCAGAGACGCATAAGACATTTACTTACCAAGTTTCATAAAAATCCATCAACTTTTAAAAATTTTATCCTACATATTAGATCCGACATTTTTTATTTTCAAAATCCAGCTTTAGATTCATAATCAGCGACCCCATAAACCCCCGAGTGACGAGTTTCAAGCGAATTCGAACGATTTCTAAAAAATTGTCAGCCATATTGGATCCGCCATTTTGAATTTCTCAAATCCGACCTCTGATTCGCAATCAGCGACCCCAAAAACCCCCGAGTGACGAGTTTCAAGCGAATTTGAACGATTTTCAAAAAATTGTCAGCCATATTGGATCCGCCATTTTGAATTTCTCAAATCCGACCTCTGATTCGCAATCAGCCATCCCAAAAACCCCTGAGTGACGAGTTTCAAGCGAATTCGAACGATTTTTAAAAAACTGTCAGCCATATTGGATCCGCCATTTTGAATTTTGAAAATCTAACTTTAGATTCGTAATCAGTGATCCCAAAAACTCCCAAGTAACAAATTTCAAGACAATTTAAAACGAATTGTTAAAAGTCCATCATATTAGTATAACGCCACAATTGGTTTCAGCCTCTAAAACGTCAAAAATTACAAATAATTACAAGTAATCATATGTGAAATCAAACACCATATCAGAAAACTCCTAAAAAAATATTTTGTATTATTAATAATAATTTAAATAATTCATAAAGCGTGTTTTGTTAATTATAATTCTGTTCCATATTATATTACAATGAATTCAGTTGTAAATTTATTATGATGAGATTTATTGTAAATTTAATATACAAATATAGAAATTTGTATTATATTTAGTTCCACAAGGTCATTATTATTTAATGAATTAGAGATGAAATTTCATTTTCAACCAAATCGTTCATTGTACTTACAGAAAAGCCTCATTGTTGATTCAAGAGTACGTGTCTATATCTCCTTCTCTCGGAATAGTAGTCAGCATTAATTATGTTGCACGAACGTTTCATTGCGTGACACTTAATTATTTATTGCTCATACCGTTGGGACGATGTATCGCGGTAGCGAGCACCGCTAATTACCGCGAATGGCATATAGATTACAGAGTCCATTGCAGAGAAGGACTTGTGAGACCAATAACATTGTTGTTGTTCTACCAGGCATCTATTAGTACATCGCTTTTCATAAATGTTTCCCTCTATACATATATATACAAGAAACAAGAAAATGCCAATGATTCAAACAATTAACTGCAATGGTGATGATTATTTATTCGCGTTGTAATTAACTTATCCCGGCGCATTTATTGTTAGAATCATCAGATTCTTGAATTCATCAGAAGTTGAATTGCTATCAATCCCACCGCTGTCACCAGTTTGGAAACATTTACAGTTGTAATAATAATTATTCATCATTAGGAATTAAAACCAAACTGTAATTTAATTAATTGCCTCAGTGGAACTTAAAAGCAAAAGGAAAATTTCAATCAGGAATTAATGAAGTAATAGTTGATCTGATCCGGGAGATCAGGTAATGCTTCCAATGTTGCTTCATTAGGTGCTGTGTGGATATTAATTTACTTGTTAATATTTCATCATCTATACATAGCAAGTAAGTAATATTTTACCAATTAGAGGAAAATCGGATGAAGGATCACGAATCTAGGGCAAAATGGAAACGAGGGTTAAACGATGGAGATCAAGTTGAAAGGAGCATCATCATTATCAAACGAGTTATTAGGGGAGTAATGCAGGAAACTTCCGCACGAGGGAAGAGGACTTGTTGAATTAAATTGATCACCATATTACGATATCTTCCCTTTTTGGTTTCAAAATTGATCGCATCAAAAAGTTTTCATCGCAGATACCAATAACCCAATCAGAAGAAACCCTCTTTACATTTATCAATGAAGTAGTTTTGAATTCAGAAACAGAGGTCAGTGCATTGAACTCTCATCTCCCTCTCTCTGTTTAAAAAATACATTTTTCTTTGCCATTTTCGATATCGCGAGAGCAGCGAACAATCCGAAGAAAAACAAACTTTTATATGAAATACGGACTACTTTAAACCGAAACATTGGTATATGGGTTCTTATCTAAAGCCGGTTCTGAACACCAGGACATGCATCGACCTCTGCCAAATGCACAATAAAAGATATTGGATGTCGC
This sequence comes from Leptopilina clavipes, assembly GCA_001855655.1. NCBI lineage: Eukaryota > Metazoa > Arthropoda > Insecta > Hymenoptera > Figitidae > Leptopilina > Leptopilina clavipes. The sequence continues at coordinate 35,525 of JUFY01033806.1, forward strand.
AGCCAATTTTCGCCGGGGCTACATTTCGCCTGGTTAATCTCGCGATATACTTTTCCACTCGGCTGTAAGTTTGCAGAGTCGGTAGTCGAGACAGTGGTATATCACACATATATATACACTCGCAGCAAACTGCGGAGTGAACTTTGCCGAGTTAAAATTTATTTGAAGCCGATACAGCAGAATATGTGTCTCGGTACATGTGCGACTACGTTATCCCAGCTTCCATCGGGTGAGCTCTGATCGCAAACAGGTTATGGAGAGAAAGGGAGACGGAACGAGAGCACAACACCCTTCTGTAGTGAATACACCCTTCTTCTCCCTCACCCCCCTCTCGATTCGTGTATGTGCGTCCGCGTACGTATCACATTTTCTATATTGTACTCTTGTCAATGTATATCTGTGCGTGTATATCAACTATACACAGCAAAGCGCAACGCTAACTCATCGTTATCACGAAACGGTTGGGGGCCATTATTTTCCCCAATGATGCTAACCCACAGCTCTCGTAATATCTGTGAAACCCATGAAACGTATGGGTATACACAATCAAAACCAGAAAATGTCGATTGCTTCCAGAGAGGAAAAAATATTTTTCCAACAAAAAAAAAAATTGTACGATTTTACATTTTTGCTGTGGAGGAAAATACATTACTTTATTGATTTTGTGTGACGGCTATTGAAGTATTTGAAGCTTCATTGAGAATTCAATTGCAGACAGTCCGAAGGGGAACAAGTAGCTTCTGCGAAGATCAGCGGAAAGTGAGAGCGAGTCGGAAAGACGCTCGGTATTTATACTCCGTCCGAGCTGCCCCCTCCTAGTCGGTAGGGACCAATGGGCGCTTGGTACTTCTCCCTCCACTTGACGCATGCGTCGCGTATGCACCAATAGGAGCGCAGAATTTTCCACTCTCGATACTGGAACCACGAAGAAAGCGAATACCTTCTAGTGCAGTTTAGAATCATCTATTAATTTCTTTCCTGTCGGAAAATAAAGATTCAACATTTGATAATATTTACTAATATTAATATTTACTAATATTAATCTTTACTAATATTAATATTTACTAATATTAATATTTACTAATATTAATATTTACTAATATTAATATTTACTAATATTAATCTTTACTAATATTAATATTTACTAATATTAACATTAATCTTTACTAATATTAATTAATATTAATCTTTATTACTAATTATCTTTAGTAATATTAATATTTACTAATATTAATCTTTACTAATATTAATATTAATTAATATTAATCTTTGCTAATATTAATATTAATCAATATTAATCTTTACTACTATTAATCTTTACTAATATTAATATTAATCTTTATTACTATTAATCTTTACTAATATTAATATTAAGTAATATTAATCTTTACTCATATTAAGATTAATCAATATTAATCTTTACTACTATTAATCTTTACTAATATTAATATTAATCTTTATTACTATTAATCTTTACTAATATTAATATTAATCTTTATTACTATTAATCTTTACTAATATTAATATTAATTAATATTAATCTTTATTACTATTAATCTTTACTAATATTAATATTTACTAATATTAATATTAATTAATATTAATCTTTACTAATATTTATCTAATTATCTAATATTTACTGATCTTTCATCTAACCTAATTCTCATTTCAGGTGAATTTGCCATGTTCTTTTTGGATTCTTCGAAACCTAACCTAGAAGCTTCTGCAAACTTTTGGATGTATTTGTAAGTATTCGTTTTAATCCGCAATTTTTTTTTTCCTCTCACTATAAGACCTCAAATGGAAATAATTTTTTCCAAACAAAGAATAAAAATATTTCGAATATTTCCCTCAAGAATTGGGGGGGGGGGATAAATAAAAAGGCTAAAATTGTAATTTGTAGGAGGTTTCAGCTAATTACGCTGAAGCTGACTGTATGTATAGACTGTGTCAGCAAAGTGTGAACGTGTGCAAAGAGAATTCATATACGCAATAAACACACACCTCGAATGTTCTGTACACACATTGGACATCGTTTCACTGGTACGTGCATGTACCTCGGTGGTTAATTTCCAGTCAAATTTCATTACTTGACTGCGGCGTGGATTCCTCCCTCCCCCCCTTGGTCCTTCCATCCCTTATAGTCTCTCACCGAGTTTCAAATCCCTGTCCAAGCTCGGCTTCGATGAACACAGTAATAGTACAACTCGTTGCAACGAAACCATCTAGCCAGAACATTATTGTTACACAGTTGACCATTGTCAGGGCATAAAATTGAGTTGCATAACATCAGGAATATTATTAATGATTAGGATTTCAAATGATATATGGATAATTCTCTAAATTGTCCAATTGGTATATATATTATACAAATTCATTATTTCTGTAAAATTATGGAAACATTTCGGTTCAGTGTTGATTTAATAAAACAATTTTCTCGTTTACAGCGCGCATAAATGTTGATTTAAGCATTATATTATTCTTTCTGGAGCGGTACATTCTTTATCTTATTTGTAAAGTTTGTTTTGGATTTAAATAAAAAGAAACAGTTTGTAATTTACACTCAAGGAGAGGAAAATTATACTTTTTATCATGAATTGTAAATATTGTTATCTGTTATCGAATTTGAAAGAATTTGTATATATATATGTATTCTATATGATGATTCGAATAATACATCAGTGTCGCACTGAAACGATTTTCTTTTCATCAAATATTAATATAATGATGCAACGTTTGCTTATATGAGTTTATTATTCTCGAAAAATTTGTCTTTTGAATAATTAAGAATTTTTATAAAGATAGAGAAGTGTGGAAAATGGAAATTAAAATATTATACCCTAAAATAAAATCCCCCCTTGTGTTGATGTAGCAAAAGGGAAAATGATACATTGCCTGCGAGGTTAAGGAGTAGATATTTTCCGCACTTAGGGAGAATCAAACTGTAAATCAATGCGAAAGCTGGTAATTATATTTCTAGGACTGGTGAACACTCCAGTTGCTCGATAATAAATTAAGTCGAGAAGTGGATTTAGACCGGGAGTTAACGTATGGTTTCGTCGAGAGGTATACATTCATTTGTGTGTTGGTAAATTTATCAACGTTTCCGCAAAATCGGCCAGGTATTCAGATCTAGAATCAAGACCAAACCACTCTTCTCTAATTCAACTAGAGTACTCTTGCAACTAACATTTAATAGAAACATATATATTCACAAATACATATATATATTTATATACATACATACACAACAGTCGCTCACATCCGTTTCGTTTCTGGCAATTCACCATCTAACTAATTGTTCCCAAAAGCTTCTGATCTCGACACCCGACAAAATTGTTTACAAAAGGGATCGACAAATCTTCCCCTAATGCTGTCTGTTCCTTAAATTGTATACGCTTATATAAATCCCACCTGTCATCAGTCTACAAAAACGGATTTTGTACATTATAATTGAATACGACTCTGTAGAAAAAACAACTGATAACTTTTCTCCACCTGAACGTGAAAGAAGAGTGATAAATAGAAACTTTGCGAGTGATAAAACAATTTTGGGGTAATTATCTACCCCAGTTGGTGTATTTCAGTTGGACTTTTGGCAGTTGCTGGACTTTCTATAGTATTAAGTGATGATAAAATTACAATTGGGAGAAATGAGTGACAGCGGTGGGATTTATTTTGGCTAACGGGGAAAATATCCTAAAAATTGGACCTATATTCAGAGTTTCTTTATAGAAAGTGCGGAACGTCTATAGTCTGTAGCAGTAAATATAGGGATCTCTGTAATAGAATATATCAAGATGGATGGTAATTGATTTGAGGCAAAAGGCAAAGGCGCGCGGCAGCAATTGGAAAGCCCTTTCGTAATCCGGACGCAGAATGGAAGAATTGCGAGTAGATAAATCATTTCCGGGATCGACAAGAGTAATTGGGGCGTGCAACGATATAATGGAATTTGAAAAGAATTCATTGCTGGAATAGGGGTTCGGTCTCGTCGCTCATCTTCGTTTAGCAATTCGATTTTTTCCCCCGGGGCAAGTTTTAGCAAAAAGGGGGGGAGGCCGCGAAAAATATACAGCACGAACCGAAATTAAAAGTATAATTTCGAGCCCGGTACAGTCGACTTGGCAGGCATCGAGCTGTGTCAGATTTTAGTTTCAAGCCCTTCGTTTCTCTTCTATTGTTCGCCTATCTATCTGGTATCTATAGTCTCTCTCTCTCTCTCTCTCTCTCTGTCTTTCTCTTTCTCTCTCTCTTCCTTTTTCACTTTTCGCCCCCTTTTTCTCTCGCTTTCACATTCGCGCATTTTTATACTTTTCTTTATAAAACTGAACGAGCTCTCTTTCTCCTCTTTCTCCTTTTCCATACACAGCGTCAGTATGAAATCCGCCTGAAGGAATACGATCGTTACCCGTTGAGTTCGACGCGCGAGGGGAAAAATGGTCGAAAAAAACAATCCTCTTCTTGTTTCCGATCGACTTTACCACCTCGTTCACTCTTCTCTCTCTCTCTCGTATAATACTTTTTTCTCCCCCATTATTTTTTTCTTTTCTTTTCTTTTCTCATAACCTTTTTTCAAGAATTATTTTCACTGACATTGCACACTGTTTGAAAAAAACGCCAAGCTTTTTTTATATACTTTCTTTCTAATAGAATTCTTAAAATCTGTCTAGTCCTCTAGTCTTTCCAGAAGAGTGAAAAAACTTTTCTATAGAAAAAGAACCGAATTATTACAAGTTTTTCGAATTAATCATTTAATGTGAAATGTGTCTTTTTCATTTCATAAAGAAGGATAAAATTGACAGAGAAATTGTGATTTTTATAATTATCATTCAGGAGAAAAAAAAGGGGTGACAGCGGTGGGATTTGTTCGTTGAAACCTCCCGGATGGCTTGTAATTTTGCAGCAAACTTGCTCCAAGGTTGCAGTGTATTTCTGCCAGGTCGATGCAAGGTTCAAACGTCCTAATTTGCAATCAATTGTAAGATTGCCGGAAGCTTGCCACAATGTTTCACAGTAAGTTTGTCCGTAAGATTACATCATTGGAGTTGGATTTTCAAACCTTGCGGCAAGTTACTAGCAATATGGCAAATTTGGACGTTTGAACCTCGTAGAAACTTGGCTGTAATGTTACGGTGCAATCTTGCAGCAAGTTTGGTGCAATCTTCCATCAAGTTTGCTGCAATATTTATTATTCCTTCCGAGTGATTTTTTTTTTGACAAAAGTAATAAAATTTCCTACCTAAAAATAAATTGGCTGATGTTTACATTTTCAAATGTTGATTAAATATACACAAATATAAATGAAGTGAACGTAAGGAAGAATATTCAAAAACAAGAAAATTCGGCTTAAATTGAGAAAACAGGAAAATTTTCCTTTGATTTCATTCTTGGCTTTGATCTAAAGACTTAGCTTCTCGGTACATATCAAATCCAGTATGTATACATCTACATATACCATATAGCAAACATCTCGGCAAACTGTTTACCAACGTTTCCCTACAGATGCATATATATAGTGCCGATGGCTAAAAGCCAAAATTTGACGCCAAAGACTTCTCACAGAAACAAACCCAAGCATTTGTAAAACCACACTATATATATATACGAACGCGAAATATCTTGTATTTCTCGTGTTTATATACGTAATATTTACCGCACTCTTAATGAGTTTGATTTCCTTTTTTTTCCCCATCTCATTCAAATTTATGGGATTATTTTTTTTTTCTAAAAAAAAAATCAACCTATCATCATGCAAATGTATATAAATAAATTCTCTCTGAAAAAAAAACTCAAAAAAAAGGGGAGTTACAGAACGGAAAAGTAGGTGAAGGAAAAAAACCCCTAAAACATTTTGTTTTGCGAAACAAGGTGAAAGGGAATATTAAAGTAAAATATTTATCTCTCTTCCAGACTTGGGAGAGTAATAATTATATGTTCCTCATCTTCGAACTGGTAAAAATTTATATATACGGGAGAAAAAAATCGGACTTCTGTAAAAAAAAGAAAAGAAAAGAAAAAAGAGAAGAAGAAAAGAAAAAAGAGAAGAAGAAGAAAAAGAAGAGAAGAAGAAGAAAAAGAAGAAGAAGAAGAAGAAAAATTATAATAAACGGGACCGAGAGATAGATGCTACTTATCCAGAACCCATTACGCATTTTGAAAAAGAGATAGGTTTTAAAAAACTCTTAAAAGCAAATTCGCGTGTGCAGCCTCGCGTGTCGGAAGAGCTCGTGCGTGCGAAACAATCTTGCGGGCGGTTGCTCGGACACCCTCAGGAAGATATAGATACGCGTTATGCAAAAGACCCTATGTCATGAATTATGTAAGGGGTTGTGCTTCGAATCGCGAATCTCTAATTAATTCTCGCCTGAAGTTCGCCAAATGGGATGGGTGTCAGGAGAAGTAAGAGGGAAACCACAAGCCGTAAGCGATTTTCTCCAAGTGCTTTGAGTGCTCGGATCTCTCTCTCTCTCTCTCTCTCTCTCTCTCTCTCTCTCTCTCTCTCGACTCAGTGCCAAATGAGAACACATATATAGAGGTATATGCATATAAATATATATACTTATGTATATAGAAGTGCATATGCAGAAATGGAGAAAACAAGACATGGGAGATTATTATCTGCAAAAAGAATGCAGCATATTGCAAACTGCAAAAAGAATACAAGCCATCATAATGATTTTGCGCAGAAAAAAATTATTAACATTATTATTTACAAATTTTTACTTCGGCATTATTACTCCATCCGATTGATAAGTTTCCTGAAATTTCCAGACAACTGATCGCATTTAATCTGCTGGTGAAAGAAAAAATGATAATCATGAATTTTACGGAATAACTATATGCGCGATAAATAATTGACTGTAGAAAAAACAACTGATAACTTTCCTGAAATTTCCAGACAACTGATAATTTTTCTTCACCTGAACCTAAGAATAAAATAAATAAATAAATAAATTGATCATTTTTTGCAAAGGAAACAACTGATAAGTTTTTCAATCATTCCAACCCAAATAGCACAACATCTGAGCTCAATATTGTGTCAATATTGCGTGGTAATATTGCCAATATTGCCAGGCAATGTTGAAGTAATATTGCCTCAACATTGATTATGTCCGCGCCTTGTGGAAATATTGCCGGGCAATGTTGTCGCAACATTTCCAGGCAATATTGATGCAATATTGCAAGGCAATATTGAGGCAACATTGCCTTGCAATATTGAGGCAACATTGCCTCGTAATATTGCCAAGCAATGTTGAGGTGTATTATTGCCTCAACATTGATTATGTCCGCCTTGTGGAAATATTGCAGGACAATGTTGACACAATATTGCCAGGAAATACTAAGGCAACATTGCCTCGCAATATTAAAAAATTTTGTAATATAATAATTTTTATGATATAATTATAATATAATATGTATAAATGTAATATATATTATTATATAATTATCATATTTTTTAATATTACGAGGCAATGTTGC
>JUFY01033807.1:4150-14863 GCA_001855655.1 Leptopilina clavipes
GCATTTTATAAATTAAAAATTTTGAAAAACTACTCTTTTTGTCATTTTTTGGGTTGAGATTTTTATTTAAGTTTAATTATATTGTTTCTAATTTGTAGATACTTTAAAAATGCGTCGATTAACCTATTTTTGAACATTTTACGACGTAATATGTAATTTCTCTTGAACAATTTTTCACACCTTATTTAAAAAAAAATAATAATTTTTAAAGAAATTGCTATTGAAAAGATAAACTCAATACCACTAATTTCTCAAAAAATTTCAATTAAAAAGTCGAATTCAATCCAAATTTTTCGCTTTATTACCAAAAAATACCACTAACTTCATAAGAAAAGAAAATAGAAAAGCTTAGATTGAATTCTGCTTTCAAATATATTTTCATAACAAATAAGTGGTATTTTTCAAAATAATGTAAAAAAATTGAATTAAATCCTTCTTGTCAATAGAAATTTCTTAAGACATTCGTCGTATTTTGTTGAAATAAAGCTAACAAATTAGATTAAATTCTTCTTTGTAATTGAAATTTCTCAAGAATTTAGTGCTACATTTTCAGAATAAAGCAAAAAACTTTGATTGATTTCTTCTTTTTAATAAAATTTTTTAAACAAATTTTTTTTCCAAATAAATCGAAAAATTTAATTTTAATTTTTATTTTAAATAAAAATTTCTTAAAAAATTATTTTTTTTCGAATTTTATTAAAGAAACATGGATTGAATTCTTCTTTTCTACAGAATTGTCTAGAAAAATTCTATTTTTTTTTCGAAACAAAGCTACAAAATTGGATTACATTGTTCTTTTCAAAAAAATATCTTGTAAAATAATTGTAAAATTCTAATCTAAGATCTTGTAAAATTCTAATTTTTTTTTAAATAAAGCAAAAAACTTGAATGAATTTGATAGAAACTTCTTAAGAAATTCGTGATATTTTTTCAAAATAGAGCGAGAAAGGATTAAATTCTACATTTTTATTTAAACTTCTTTAGAAATTAGTAGGATTTTTTGGAAATGAAGCGAAAAAATTAAAGTTAATTCTACGTTTTAATAAAAATTTCTTAAGAAATTCGTCATATTTTTTGGGAATAAAGCGAAAAATTTGAAATGGATTCTACTTTAGAATTGAAAATTTTTGAGAAATTAGTGGTATTTTTCCAAAATAAAGTAGAAAACTTGCATTGAGTTTATCTTTTCAATAGAAATTTCTTCAAATATGATTTTTTTTAAATAAAGTGTGAAAAATTCTTCAAGAGAAATTAAAACGTAGAATTCAATTGAAATTTTTCACTTTATTTTGAAAACACAAAGAATATCTTAAGAAATTTCTACTTAAAATAGAAAAACTTGTAAGCTAATGTCAGCCCTGCCATCTGTTGTGCAAAAGACGCGGCAATAATGTCACTGTTTATTATAGTTCCATCTGACGACTCTTGTGTTAACCTTTGCGACAACTACTAATATAAAATCGAGGCGAGAAAATCACTCGCCCTATATTACATCGGTGATAAACAAAACAAGGATTTTATAATATTTTAATTAAAATTTACTCTAGTTCTATAATTGTAATATAGTTTTGTGATACAACTGAAATAAGATCCAATAAATGAATATATAAGGGAGGACTGACCAACACGTGTTATATCCAATCTCATCATTTTCATTGCATCAACTTCAATTACTATGCGATCTTGTCACCTATAAATATTACCAGACTATTCACCATCAACTTCAACTCAAACACCAAAAGGAAATATTTCATAATCCCGTCCATGCCGCACAATCATCCAGAAACATAACCTTACAACACGTGTATGCAATTCCTTCTTTATAATATAACACTTATTCCAACCAAAAAGGTAAGACAGAAAAATTTTATAATTACTCACTTGGATTCAACTTCTGAATCTCAAAACTTCATAATAAATACTCAAATTCATTAATATATACAAAAAACAAAATCTCAATTTTAATGAACAAAAGAAGTTTACTCCATTCTAGATTTTCCCCCTAACAACTAACTTTTCTCGACATAACATACCAGAGCAAAAATTTAATACAGATATTTTTTTTAATTTTCTACCCCTTCTTTTTAACACTAAACCTAAACAATCCAAACCAATAAATAACTTTTGTCAATACATTTCAGTAACTACAACAAAAGAAAAAAAAAAAAAAAAAAAAATGGAAAACAATTTAAATTCACCTACAATTCAAAACTCTGCAGATTCTGGGAACGTTCCATACAATACCTCAACTATTATCGAAACTCTTAATATAAATAAAAATAAACTACATAACAACATGGATAATTCAAAATCCGAACTTCTTCAATCACAACAATCATCCGAAAAAAAGAGGAATGTCCGATCTACTAGTTGGTCTGAAGAGTCCAAAGAAACCAAAATAACCATAAACGTTTACGAGAACTTGATCTCCATCCAAGTCCTAAAAATGGATCTAACAACAACAACCAAAGCCAATACCTATTAAACAAAATACCTTTAAACAAAACATTTTCTCGACAATCTCTTACTTCTCTTCCATCTACCAACAACAATAATCTAATCTGGCAACCTCATTCGAATCCTACAATAACAAACCTAAAATACAATCAATCAATGTCACAACCATATATCGTTATTCTCCAACACATTCATCATCAAGACCCTCCTGCAAACATTGGTCGATACAATCCAATAGCCCTTGCAAAAAAAATCAGATCTATCACACCAGGCCCATTAACTATCTCTGCTAATGGTCAAAATAGTGTAAAAATAACTTGTACTATATTTTCCGACGCAAATACAATTTTAGAACATTTTCAAAACAATAATAGTTATAACGCTTTTCCTTCAACATCATTATTCCACAAAAAAGGCATACTTCTGACCAATGTCGATCTGCACACCCAGTTTGCGAATTCTGTTCACAACACCATATCACGGAACAATGCCATAATCGAATGATAAAACCTAAATGTAACAATTGTCGTGGATCTCACATGACATCATCATCTGACTGTCCTCGATACAAATACGAATTCGAAATTTCCAAAGTATGTTATATCCAAAACCTTAGCTATGGAGAAGCTATCAATATTCTTAACTTAAAAGAAATCCTACCTCCAACTTCCTTACATAACTCTCCTACAAATTCAAACAAAACAAACTCACCAACAATCCCAAACCACAAACTTCCACCCCCCTCGAACACATCTCCAATCAACTTCCTTCCAACTCAATCCTCTTCCAAACCTAACTTTCCAACATCAACTCCAATCCAAATTAACCACAAAGCAGACAAACACAATTCCCAAAATCGAAGATCCTCTCTCAACACAATAGTCGATAACATCTCAACAAAACTATCTTTCTTTGAAAAATCACTTGAATTAACTGACAATATATCTGATACTTCAATGAAACAAATGACCAATAATACAAATCCTTAAAATAATCGCCACAGTGCTGTTCTGTTTGTTCATTTGTACAATCACAATTTCAAACTAACCTAATTACAATAACATAAAGCAAGTAAGAGCCATCCATGATACATGTGCGATTTCTTTTGGATAATACAACATCTAATTGAAATGGCTACATGTGGTCGACACATGCATGGTACTTCTCACTCCATAATCCCTCTCAAAGCCTTCATAATTTCAACAACAATATTATAATAAATACACCACTTAATCTCATCAATACCTACATCAACACCCATTTGTTCAAGTAATACATGGCAATGTCATGATTGCAGGTACGCACATTTTTCGGTGTTTGCTTTTATTAATCCCCTGAAAGCAAAATGTTGACCCATTTTCCACGCCTCAATAAATGACTATTGTCTCATGTTATTATTATGAACAATATTTATACCTACTTATTCATTTCTTTTATTTTATTTATTCATTTATTTAATTTTATATATACATCTATTTATCTACTTATTTTTTCATTTATTTATTTATTATTTTTTTTTTTTTTTTCTCTCCTTTCTCCCTACATTACTTTCTACAAATAAAACAATAACCCCTTCCCTTTCCACAAAACATTTGAACAGGCAAACGACTTAAATTGTCATTAACACTGGAAAAATATTGACGATTTACATCCTCTTACAGCATTGTTACGACCAAAACACTAAACTCATAATAAAATATACTGCGTGAATTTTCTCTGGTATATATATCAATAACTATTATACTTTAAATATTGACTTACTAAATCATAATATCTTTCGCCCCTATCTATTTATATTAATGTGTTAATCTCTAAAAATTTCATATTAACATTGATAAACAAAATGATCAATCAATCTTTTAACAATAACGTGACAACAAGAAATTTGAAATTATGCTCTTGGAACCCAAGAAGTACAATGAATAAACGAATTGAACTTGAAACACTTACTATGGATCACAATCCTGATGTCATCTGCATCTCTGAATCATGGCTCACCCCAGAGACTCCCATATGGGAAATAAATGGTTTCATCACTTTCAGATGTGACCGAAAAGTAGGAAGAGGTGGAGGATCACTAATACTATGCAAAAAGGAACTCATTACCTCTAAAATTGATCTTGGTGACTGGTGGTCTGAATATTTTGAGATGACATCAGTTGGAATCCAAACCTCTAACGGCACTCTCGTTATCATTTCCTTATACATTCCACCTAACAATCACATTAGCGTTGAATTTTGGAATAGATTATTCTTACAATTTGCACAATTTCCTCACGTTATTATAACGGGTGATCTAAATTCTCATTCCCCTTTATGGGGTCACTTAAACTACAACTACAATGGCAATAGCCTCATGGAATCACTCCCTGACTTTGATCTCGTTGTTATGAACGATAACACACCTACTTATAATAACATCCACACGGGTTACTCTAGTGTCTTGGATTTAATCATTGCCTCTTCTTCCCTTGTAAGTTCCTTAACAGTAAATATATTGGATAACCCATATTCTTCAGACCATTTTCCAATTATATCAAACTTGAACCTCAAACCTACCTACTCAATATCCAATAGCACTCGTTACAACCTTTCAAAAATAAATTGGGAACTCTTTCATTTCAAAATGGACAGTATTTCTAAAACAATATTAGACAATATAAACACCGGTTCCATTCTTCCAAACACAACAACTTATTACAATTTTATAGAAAATTTAGAACAAACGATTAAAGACTCCGGCGGTTTCAAACCAACAAATAGAGGACATAAAAAAGGGAGAATTAAACCAATTTGGTGGAATGACGATTGCTCTAAAGCTGTAGAAAAACGATCCACCTTAAGAAAACTATACCTTAGAAATCAAACCCCGAAACACTTTCACAATATATTCAAATAGATGCTAATCCAGATGAAAATGACCCGTTAAACGAACCCTTTACTTTTGACGAATATCAACACGCACTGGCATTAATTAAAAAAGACACAGCTCCAGGCAAAGACTCCATTAGCTACCCCATTATCAAAAAATTACCTACCTCAAGTCACAAACTTTTATTAACAATTTTCAATTACTTCTATAAATTCAGTATCTTCCCCGAATCGTGGAAAGACAACCTTATCCTTTTCATTCCGAAACCGGAAGGTAAAGGATTTCGTCCTATTTCACTTTCTTCTAACATATCAAAATTTTTCGAAAGACTAATACATCGCAGATTTGAATACCTTGCTGAAAGCGCTGACTGGTTTCCCCCCTTTCAATTTGGTTCAAGAAAATCAAGATCTTCTACAGATTGTACAGCAGTAGCATATTCAGACATCCTTTTGGCATTTGAACAAGGCAAAAGCATACTAGCTGTTTCATTAGATATTAAAGGTGCCTACAATTGCGTCCGACATGATCAATTGATCCATCAACTTATAAACCTAAAAACCCCCTCCAGAATCCTAAATTTCATCAACTTTCTAACTTCTTCTCGCAATCTATTTTTCTCCATTAATGATTCTAATCCAAAAAAAACTTATGTTGGCGTCCCGCAAGGAGGAGTACTATCTCCATTTCTGTACAACGTCTATACAAGCCAAATTATGAAACATCTAAACATAAATACAAAGGCCACCATATACGTAGATGACATATTTTTATACACATCTTCCAAAAATATTAATGATGGCATTAACGAAATTAACTTATCAGTCAATAAGATCTCCTTGTGGTTGGATTCTTTAGGGTTTAAAATATCCACTCCAAAATGTAGCTTCTGCATCTTCTCGAAATCTAAAATTAATTCTGAAAACTATACAATACAAATAAACAGCGAAACAATTCCATGTTCAAAAGAATTAAAGTACCTTGGTATCATTTTGGATTCTCAACTCACCTGGAAATCTCACATTCAATCAATCTCAATCAAAACTATCAAAGCTATCAACACCTTAAAAGCAATTTCTAAAATAACATATGGAGCTTCTTCCGAATCCTTGTTGATGGTATATAAGGGACTCGTCAGGACATATCTCGAATGGGGATCAATTTTCTTCCTAGGTGCCTCAAAACACCTCCTCGATAAACTCGACAAATTACAATATTCTGCCTTAAGATGCATGTCATCAACCCCTATCTACTTCCTACTTATAGAAACCGGAGAAATCCCCTTAAGAATAAGAGCACGTACTTATCAACAAGATTCATAATCAGAAATTGTTCCTGGACTCAAAACCCTTTGATTTCAAATCTAAAAAAACTAAAAATCTGCATTTCAAATTCAAGAAAACCCGTAAAATACATCACAAACACTGGTTTATACAGATCCTTTATTGCTCTTCAAGAAAAAACCAATACCACTCTTACTACAAGAAGACCTCTATATTTCGACTCACCCTGGAAAACAATCAATACTCAAATCCCTACCAATGTTGAAATAGGACACGAAATCAAAAATTCCTCCAATCCCAATGAAAAACTTATACAATTCCTACATAACGAATTTCCAAATCACATTCACATATACACCGATGGTTCATGTTCCCAAAATTTGAATCGATCAGGTTCAGGTTTTTACATTCCACAAAACAATTTTCGATATGGAGTCCCTCTCCCGGGATACATAACATCAATTTCAGCCGAATTACACGCAATACATTCTTCTATCAAATATTCCATTTCTGCCAATATGCAAAATATTGTAATCCTATCTGATTCCCTAACAGCCATAAAACAAATTTCCAACATTTCTCCTCTGATTCATAGTGACTCTAAATTAACTTATAAAACAATTGAGCTGATTCTTGATGCACCCTTTAACCCTAATATACACCTTGTCTGGATCCCTAGCCACACCAACATTCAAGGAAACATAATTGCTGACAATATCGCAAAAACCTCTGCTACGTTGGGCATTCCTCCTAAAAAAATTGCATCAGTCAATGATGTTTTCTCATGGGGCAGAAGATTCATGACCACTCAGTCAAGGGAACTTTGGCCCTACAGAAACCACTCTATAACGGCTGAAAGAATATTAAATAACATTAACTTTGACACAATCAGACCGTGGTATGGAGGACTGGAACTCTCAAGGGCAAACACAAACTTGATAACTCGCCTCCGCGTTAACCATATTTGTACTTCTGAACATTTCAGACGCATGAGATGGAACCTTCCTGGCGACTGCAGTTGTGGACAAGGTGAAAAAACCTTAAAACATTTAATAAATGAATGTACGAACCTTTCCCCAGGTAGACCTAGACTTTTTCAATATCTAAACTCCATCAAACCATTCACCCTTCCTTTGGAAAATCTGGACAATTATATTTTTAAACCCAATAAAAAACTATCTATTGAATTATACACATTTTTCTACCAACTACAAATGAATTGCATATAATAACTTAAAATATATATATAAATAAAAATTTAAATTTTGTAAACTTATGATAATTATAATTTAGAATACATAATTTGTTTAAATGTAACTGTCCTACCTTTTACTCAAAAAAAAAAAAAACAATCCTATATATTTACCTCCTTATCATGCCCAACTTTCAACCCATCCTTATGCAATATACACATCTACCTTTATCAACAATACATTATTATATAACGACTGGATGACAACTACATGATGGAACGGAGCGCTTAACATTTGCAACATCGATACTTTTATTATCATCGTCATCATTATGTGTACCCAAACAATTTCACACAACAACCAACATCTCTTTTCACATCATCATTATAATAAGTAATGGTCGATAGTGAGAACTGTTATAATATATACAGCACCATTGCCATTCTTGTATCAAATACAAGAATTAAGCAAATTAATGGCTTATGGGAGCATATATGATGACGATTATCATACACCTATTGACTTAATAATACTTTGGAACGACTTCATGATTTCGCATCAATTATTCAGATTTCCCGCAAAACACATCACAACGTTTTGACTCATGCGCATAACCAGAGACTATATACCCCACTCATACTACGACACACACCACTCCAATTTATAACCTCTGAAATTTGACTCACAGCAGTTGAGTAAGAACTATCAATAAACGACTTAATAGTGTATAATATATGGCCATATGATTTATCAACAGGCCAATTAAGAAGAAGAAGAAGAAATTATAGTTCCATCTCACTCACACACATACGTCGCATTGTGAAATGGATATTGCTCGCATTAAATGTTAATAATTTAATAAATAAGCCATTAATTTATTTTAAATGTCCATCCAATATTTGATATTGATAGGGTAAATAGTGAGTGGAAAAACAAGTAAAAAATTTTGAGGTAGTAGTAGTTGTGCAAGAGAGAACGTTCGCAAAAAATGTCACGCACTGTGGAGGGAGAGGGGGTTCTTCACCTAACGTGGCACGATGTGAGGTTATCGCCAAAAACCGACAATTCGTACGACTGGTGGGGACTATATGGGAATAACGTTCAAAAGCGATAAGTCAACGTAGGTAGAGGGTTAACTAAATTACTAATTAGAGAAAAAAGAAATAATTACTAATCATTAATAAATCATGAAAATGAAGAAACATACTGTCTTCGGCACGAATCGCATCAATTGTGTGTTCAATTTGAGGAGCACACCACGCATGTAATTGATACGGTGTGGCTACTCTCTCAAATGGATGTCTCAGTGTCCTTCGTCTCTGCATGGCTGCGAAACCTCTCTTAAAAGCAGGACTCAGTTGATTAAGAAGCTCTATTAGACTGTGGCAGAGATGACTTGGAGTAGCTGGTTTCGGACTGAATGTTTCTTTGGAAGATTGATTAACGAAGAAGCCACGAGCACATGCTGTCAAGTAATACTGCTTTTCTTCTAAGGTTATCACGTGCAAGTACATCAAATCACCGTGCAGCTTTCTGTGTCCGGGTGGCGGATTCCATCCCGAAGTTGTTAAAACCTAAATATATTTTTCTGTCTTCAAATTTCAATATCTAGATGTTTTGTTAAATAATTATTCAGCAACACAAATATTCACATACAGTCGGGTCTCAGAACTGTACGATTTCAAATTTTAAGCTACCGCCAAAGTGTACGCTCGTCTTATTTCCAAAGCCCACCACACTGTACCGTGGCGCTACATAATTCAGTGCCGTTTACTCGAGAATTAAAATGAAAAATAACACAAAAATATATAGTTATTTATAAACTATTGAAGAAAAACTAGTTTTTATTAATAAAATACACTTAATATTATTTGTTTTTAAAAAACTAAAAGTGACGCCATATGGAGAAAGGGACCTAAGAGGAAAATGACATTAATGACATTAAATTTGGATGATTTATAATATCTTTTTTCTTTGGGTGTACTTATTAGTCCCAGATGAGAAATATATAAGGAAGGACCTGAAAATTAGATAGTAGGGATGATTTGGAAGAAAGGAAAGAAGAAGGTAATTTCTAGGGTACCGTGCAGCTCTGAGACCCGCCTGTATCTTTAAAAAAATTAAATTAAAATTACTCAGAAATCTAATTTTTTCAGAATTATAAATAAAATTATTTAAAACTTAAATAATTTTTAAAATAAATATTTAATTATTATTAATTTCTTCACAGCAATTGAAATTTTCAAAAAGTTTAGTTTAAAACCTTCTGAAATTCAATTATTTCTGAAAATTGCAATTTTTTTAACTAAAATATTTTCTAAGTTAATAATTAATAACTTTCAGAAAGTTTTTCTAGAATTTAATTATTTAAAATAAATTTAATTATTTACAGAAATAAGAAAAAATCAAAGTATTGTTTTAAAATTAATTGTGATTAAAAAGTTTTAAAGGTGAAAAAAATTTAAAGAAAAATTCAAGGTTTTTAAGTTTTTAAAAAATGTTTTTAAACACTAAAAACCAGAATTTTTGTAGTAATTCTAGAAATTTGATATTTTTCTAGTACTTTTGATAAAATTCAATGACATTTTCCTAATTTCTCTCATCTATGGCAACCCTATTTTTGGTTGTTGTCAAGAATAGGAATTCGGAAACACTGAATCGTAATGTTGCTGCCGCAATTCTTTATAAACATTGCAGACTAACCTTTATCTGCTTGAATATTGTATTTTATTCATTTTAAAAAATTATGAACATCCTAAATTCCTTGACTTTTGCATGTTTTCTAGATTTCTCTGTCTTGCGGGTCAATATTATGAATTAAAAACGTCAATATTTGGAAGACTAAATTTAAACCGAAAAAATATATATGAGCGATTCCACGGAAAGTGATCAAGGTAAAAAAAAATTT
>JUFY01033808.1:0-20321 GCA_001855655.1 Leptopilina clavipes
GCCCACTGGGATTTGATGAATCCAATATGGAGGAAATAAGACCATGGATAGGAAATAAAATTATAAATGCGAACAGACTCGACAATGGAAAACATAAAAGAAATCAAACCTCAGTAAATCATAATTTACGTCCTGTTCTAATAAATGGCATCAAAAAATTCTATACTGCACCAGCAGGGTTTTCTTTCACAATAGAATATTGCGCAACACTTAAGCTTTTATTAGCATCAGAAAAAAATTAAATGTCAATTAGTGCACTTTCTAAACTACATAAAAGTAATAAAATCATACACATGTGTAAATACTTGTGCAACTAAGACAAACCACTAATTTTACCACACACATGGTTACTATCTTTAATATAAATAAGGTCTCTTTCTTTCAAAAGCAACATTAAAATGATTCAGCTTAAAAGTTTAATAACGGCATATACGAAAAGAAAAAAAAATTGAAAAAAAACAAAAAAAAATTAAAAACAAATTAAAAACAAATTAAAAAGATGGAATGTGAACTCTTGCAGCCTCCACGCCGCACATTCCGGGGTCATGAATAATATTCATCTAAGCAAAAAATTATTCTTAGGTGTATCAATTCATCAGCTAATGCAAGAGAAAAATTAATTTCAATTAGTCTAACATATAGTCCTATCTCATCAATAATTTTAAATTTCGTAAATAACATTTGATTAATAATTTGTAAAAACAAAAATTTACAAACTCTTTCACTGAAAACAAAATTGTTGTTATTAACTAAAACAGCTTATTCGTTGAACCTTGAAATATTAAAAATCGGAAAAACAACGTTAATTTACACTGTAAATAACCGAGTAAAAAATTAATTCTCTATAGAATTTTATAAAAATAATAAACAAAATTAATTCAAAAGCCTTTGAATCACAAGTCCTCGAATTTTTGATAAAAAAGGTTTTTCAAAGTCAGGATGTGTGAGGGGATTGTTCCCCTTCAATTTGTGGGGATTGCAGATTTTTTTTTATAAACATTTACCCCCTAGCAGCTCCACTCGCCCGTATCAGAAAACTGAAAATCGAAGAAAATGAAATAAAAATCACAAGTCCTCGAATTTTTGATAAAAAAATTTGTTAAATGTCAGGATGTGTGAAGGGATTGTTCCTCTTTAATTTATGGGGTTTGCGAATTTTTTTTATAAACATTTACCCCCTAGCAGCTCCACCCGCCCGCATCAGAAAACCGAAATCGAAGAAAATGGACAAAAAAATTCACAAGTCCTTGAATTTTCGATAAAAAAATTTTTTGAAAGTCAGGATGTGTGAAGGGATTGTTCCTCTTTAATTTATGGGGTTTGCGGATTTTTTTTATAAACATTTACCCTTTAGCAGCTCCACCCGCCTGTATCAGAAATTGTATAAATCCACTAATCATTTGAAAGAATAAATTTATAAGTAATTTTTAGGTATTAATGTATTTTCGTAGCCGAGATTTGTTAAACATTTTTTTTGTGTGAGCTGGAATGATAATTCATGTAAATTAATTTTATTTACGTTGGTTTTTGATTATCGCGGCCTACACATACCCATTTTTGATCATCGCGGCCTACACATACCCACCGTAAATTTTCGCGCGTCGACGCCTATGGATTCTTCTGATAGCTGCCGGCCGGCGGGTCGCTAGTTTCACGGAGCCTTTCTTAACTTTGACTCTGACTTTGAGTCTGACTCATTCAGAAACTCCCTTGTATCTTTATTACTACATTAATCAAATACTGTAATGTAATCATGTAACGTATAATATTTGTTGATGTCACAAAAAATGTTTCTAATTGTAGTTTTATAATTTGTCAAAGTCAAGTCAAATTCTAAGTCAAAGTCAAAGTCAAAGTCTAAGTCAAAATCAAAGTCAAAGTCAAATTCACAGTCAAGTAAAAGTCAATGTTAAAGTCAAAGTCAAAATTGAATCGAGAGTGTATGTGAAATTACAGTTTCACAAAATATTTTTCTAATTGTAGTTTTATAAAATTTCAATTTGTCGAAATCAAAGTCAAAGTCATAGTTAAAGTCAAAGTCAAAGTCAAATTCACAGTCAAAAGTCAAAGTCAAATTTACAGTCAAAGTCAAAATTGAATTAAGAATCAAAATGAAATTACAATTTCACAAAAGATTTTTCTAATTGTAGTTTTATAAAATTTCAATTTGTGAAAGTCGAAGTCAAAGTCAATATCGAATCGAAAGTCAAAGTGAAATTACAAAATCGCACTCCAGTCAGTAATTTTCAAAAATATTTATATCTTCAATAGGTTTCGTTTATTTGAACGTTCAGAACTTATGGCTTATGTATATTTGATGAGAATTTTCCGTTATAGTTGTTGAGACATTAATTTGAAATTTGTCATACAAGATCTATCCCCAAACTTATTGCATATTCCATTTCCCAATGCACGCATCACATACATGAGGAAAGCAACTGCCATCTCATCTTCTAGGAACGTCAACCTCAATTTCGTATGTCTACCCCCTTCATTACTAACTCTTGTCTCACATTCTCAGGAAATTTCCTGAGGAGCAAAACCCTATGTAACTGGCTCCTTAAGGGAAGCATGAAAGCCGATTGTTATTAGCCGACAGTTGATGACAATATACAAGGAATATGCACTCGGGGATGAATTTCAATTATTCTCATGTACATTCCCTTCAAAATCAAAAAAATTTTATCAACAGCATTTTCCAAAAAAATATTTTCTCTTGAGGATATAATACCTGTTTAGGATTTAAACAAAATCCCACCTGTGAGAATTCTGTGCTGGAATTTTCTATAAAAAAAGAAAAATTTCCAAACGATCGCGGTAACATTAATCGAAACTGGTATATGAAAATCAGATGAGTAAAAGAATTCCTGTTTTTTCTGCATTTGTTTTTATTTCTATTATTCCTTCTCTATTGTTTTTTCCTCTCTCTGTGTGTGTGTGTTTCTTTTTTTCTCCGCCAAAGTATCTTTTTTTTCCTATCCTATCTTTTATATATGCCAACTGGCACAATGGGTTAAGTTCTCGTTAACGAGCTATCGATTTCAGCGACGTTAACGAGTTCGAAAGCAGGGAGCGGTGCGGTGGCGGCTTTCGAGAAGATCGGCTAGCCTCTTTCTGCAGCGATGCGCGTAAATCTCATTCTCCTCTGGGTGCTTCGAGAATTCGAACTCGTCTCGAGCACAAAATAACACCTCTCTTTGTACGGCACCAAGCGCCACCCATAAATTGTTGAGAGCGCCGAAGTAAGAGCGGGTTCTGGAGCGGTCCAAGAGCGGGCCACCCGGGACGTTCGCGACGAACCGGACCGGTCCACGCAAGAGTAACAGAGAGACAATGATCTGGGAGTGAGATGAAAGAGAGAAAGAGAGAGAATTGTAAGAAAAAAGGAGAGAAAACCTAGTCTGGACCCTTCGCCCACGCCTTGCATACCGAGAGGGCCTTTTAACCCCGTTGATTTCTTCTTCTTCTTCTTCTATACTTCGTCGTCGTCTTCTTCTTCTTCTTCAGTTTCTCTCACCCCCTTTTGCCGGTCGTCCCTCCACTTTCTACCAGCCAACTTCTTCTTCTCACGATTCGGACGCGCTAACCACGTAACACCTTCATTGGAATCGAAGAAGGCACCGAAGAAATCGTGATACCACCCAGGATCACGATGAGGTTGTGATAAAGGAGTCGCATGGGAAACCACCTACGCGGACCCACCGCTCTTGCTTTCTTGAAAATTCTCCAGATCGCCGGGTCGTTGGTATGTTAATAAGGTCTTAATAAAAACGCCTTCTTCTCGATCACACATGGCGTCTTGTTCTATCACGCACATTTATATATATAAGCCTCTCTCTCTCTCTCTTTCTCTCTCTCTTTTCTTCTCTAGACGACACTTCTCCACAAGAATCTTCTTCAATAACACAACCTTTTGTTGATACACCAGATCTTTAAACACTTCTTGATCCACTTATTCCTCCTTCATGCCTCAATACATATTATGAAATTCCAAATTTTTAAAATGCAAATATAATTTCCTTGCAAATATTTGCCAGACTCTACAGAAAAATTTCTATATCCAACTCGGCAAAAAAATTGCTAAAATTGAATTGTTGATGAGTCCTTAGATCCGTTGCAGAGTACTTAAGTAGTAGCGGAATGAGAGTGAGAAGGAAAAACTGAGGTGTCTGTCTCTCTCCCCGGCGCATGCGTTACGAAGCACATGCGCCAGACTGAAGTTACTGCAGACGCGAAGATAACGATGAATCATTGAGGTGACTAGTGGGGGTAGAACTCTAATTGGTGCTCACTCTTCATGACTTGCGCGCGCACGTTCCCAACACGAGTTCAAAAAGCCGTTGTAGTTTTTAATTACAAAACTACACTGAAAAAAGAAAATTATTTGATTCAAATAACCGATTGCTTGTCTATTAATTGTCAAATAAATATTTACTTGAAACAAATAATTTATATTTAAATCAAATTGACAATAATTGAATCATCAATAATTTCTGTATTTGAATCAAATACCATTTAATTGACTCAAATAATGTTTATTTGATACAAAAAAATATTTATTATTTGATAATTCACAAGTATTATTTGAATACTTGTGGTTTATTTGAATCAAATAAATTTTTTTTAGTGTACAATTTTTTATCCTAAACAATCAAATTCTCTTTAATTTCCCCAATACGAAAAATTATATAAAATGCATAAAAATTCTGTACAGAAACAAGATCAAAAATAAATATTCCCGCTCGAACAATAAAATCACAAAAGATGTTCGAATAAATCACTAAAAATGAAATTTTTAATGTCCCGGGGAATATGTAACACGTCATAGCGATAACAGAAAATTCACATATGTGGCGAGTTTGCTTCTTCTTCTTCTTCTTCTTCTCTCTCTCGATATCTTTCGTGGGACAAAAAAGGCGAATGGTGCGGCGGCGACACCTTTGCTTGTCGAAACCCGATGAACCGTGGGCGTTAATTCTTATCTCTTTGAACTCTCGTAAAGAAATAACACCGTTTCCTTGGATGATTCACGATCCATGGATAGGTGTGTTTAGTGAAAAAAAAAGATATGGCTACGCGTGGCACGCATTAACAAACACTTTAATGGATCGTGAGAGAATTTCATGACAGGTTGCTGACCCGGCATTGTCAAAAAAAAGAAGAAAAGAATACGTTAACTTTAAACTAAATATTAGAAAATGCATTATTTTCTCAAGATATGGCTCTCACACAACTGTTATACTAAAGATTCAAACAATAATAACCGTCTGTATAAACTGTTGCGAAGAGACAAGGATAAGACTACATTTCTGGTTATAATATCTCTGTATTATTCTCGTCAGTGGTATATAATTCAGGGTTTAATGCTCTTGGTTCGATATTCGATGAACAACATATATAAAATAATAGTGTTAATAAAATTAGATTTCTTCATTAATTTATTTTTCGAATTTCTAAAGATTGGATGAATCAGAACTAAAAATATCAGCAGATTAATAACACAGGCAGACAAAAAAAAAAGTTTCTTGGCCGAGGCTAGTTTATTCCGATGTATTTTTTCCCGCTAAAACCGAATCCGATGTCAAAATAGTCAAATTGGCACAAATTTTCAACATAACCTCAAAAATCTGCTCAAATACACGAATTAGAGGCATAAAACAAAGATTTTTTCGATGAGAAACTATGATAGTGTGTAATTCAATGTATATTTTCCCGATGAATCCGAATCAGTAGTCAGAATAGTCAATCTGGCTCGATTTTTTTTATGTAACAAAAAAAACAGCTCAAAAACACGAATTAGAGCCGAAAAATTGAAATTTTTCGCCGAGACACTACAATAGTGTATTTCAATGTATTTTTTCCCACAGAATCCGAATTTAAGGTGAAAATATTTCAATTGCCTTAAATTCTTTAGATAACGTCAAAAAAACTTATCAAAAACACGAATTAGAGCCGAAAAATTGAAATTTTTCCGCCGAGACACTAAAATAGTGTATTTTAATGTATTTTTTCCCCCAAAATCCGAATTGGAAGTTAAAATTTTCAAATTGGCTAAAATGTTTGAGATAACTTCAAAAAAATCCCTTAAAAACACGAATTAGAGCCGAAAAAGAAAAAAAATTTTCGCCAAGACACTACCAGTGTAATTCAATGTATATTTTCCCGATAAATCCGAATCTGTAGTCAGAATAGTCAATCTGGTTCGAATTTTTGATATAACAAAAAAAATTGCTCAAAAACCCGAATTAGAGCCGACAATTGAAATTTTTTCGCCGAGACACTAAAACAGTGTATTTTAATGTATTTTTACCCCCAAAATCCGAATTGAAAGTCAAAATTTTCAAATTGGCTAAAATGTTTGAAATAACAAAAAAACCTCTCAAATACACGAATTAGAGCCGAAATAGAAAAAAAAAAATTATGCCGAGACACTACGAGATACTGTATTTTAATGTATTTTTTCCCGCTGAGTTAGAATCTAAAGTCAAAATAATTAAATTATCAAGACATTTTTAGAAAACTTCAAAAAACTTCTAAAAACACGAATTAGAGGCAAAAAAGAAATAATTTAATTGCCGAGACACTATTAAAGTATTTTATATGTTTTTTTTTCCCGCTAAATCCTAATTTAAAGTAAAAATGTGCAAATTAGCTGAAATTTTTTAGATAACTTCAAAAAACTTCTTAAAAACAGGAATTAAAGTCAAAAATAATAATTTAATTAATAAGACATTACGATAATGTTAATTCAATGTATTTTTTCCCGATGAATTCAAATCTGAAGTCTAAATTGTCAGATTGGTTTGAACTTTGGAGATAATCTAAAAAAATTGCTTAAAAATACTAGTTATTGGCACAAAGGAAAGTAATTCCAAGAATTGAAGTTAATCCGACAATTTTGACTTCAAATTCGAATTCTGTGGAAAAAAATACATACTGCATGCACTATCGCAGTGTGATGGTGAAAAAAATTTGTTTTCCTGCCTTAAATTCTTCTTTTTGATCAGTTTTTTTCAAGTTATGTCAAAAATTCGAGCTAATTTGACTATATTTATAACTTCTGATTTGGATTCAGATCGAAAAAATAAATGTTTTTTTTGTGTGCCTGCTTGTTTTCAAACATAAAATTTTTTTTACCCAATACTGTATAGCTACCAGTGATTGAGGAAATATGAAACATTGACATTTTAAAACTTACATTGTAGGGATTTGTGATCCACTATTACTCGATTCTCAGAATTAGAGACGTGTCATGGACGTTCAACCTCATTTTTGTCTAATTTGCATTGAATCGATATTCAGTCTTTACAGTCCATAGGGTCTGTATTAGGCATATACTGTCGTAGTTCGCTTTGCACGATTCCATGTATTTCTATTTTCGAATGAAGTGATTAATTTCAATCTGTATTCTCACCATATACACAGCCAGTCGAATAGAGAGAATGTTAGATTATAGATATTTCATTTAATACATTCTTCAAGCAGCTAAGTTAAAAAAAATGCTAAGTTACTTCTCCATACACACCAGTCCTTGAAAATTTCGGTTTAATAATATCCATTAGGAGAATTTTGATATTTCAAGGGAATGAATATATTCTAACGCCATAATTGAACGTCCTTTTAGTTAAATTATATAAATGCTAATAATTATAAAACAATCGGAAAATAAAGTCAATTAAACATGAATTACTTTCATTAATATTCAAAATATATTGATATATATTCAAAATGTATTGATAGTAATTAATTTATGAGATTTTGCAATTCCTCTATTTGATTAATCAACTAATTTAAACTAATTTTCCAAACCGACATTTGTAAGCTAACACAAATAGGATTTAATTAAATTTCAATTAATACTGTACCACGGAGCTAAAATTACACGTTTGTAATTAACAATATCCCATATTCCATTCGTATTACGAATATCAGTTTTAAGTCAAAAAAAATTAATACCTTTGATGCAAATTTTTCTCCCTAATTTTTTCAAAAATCCAAGAGATTGAGTCATCTAAATTTAAAAAGTAGTGGAATTTTGCTTCTGAATTTTCTGGTCTAATAAAGAAAGCGGGAAGAACTAATGGATTTTCTAGATGCGTCATAAAGACTTGTTATAAACGTTGATACACACCTACTATATATATACACGTATAGTCGGCAAAAGGCCCACGCGGGGGGACCGGAAGTAATCGTTTTAACGCAATGGCCATGATAGTTAATATGTGCGCGCATATGCGAGAGCGTCTCTCTGACATAGTACGCCAACACAAAACTCGACCCACGCGCCATTGTCTTCTCTTAGGAAGTCTATGAAACGAATATACTTGTTGTGAAAAAATTTTTCACCGAGGATAAGTCTCTTATATGGCGCCTTCAGAAACAGCAAAGGGGTGGCGATCAGATCGTAGTTCCAACCTCTCTTTGAAACTTTTTTTTATTCGTATTAATTCGCATCCTGACAACGGAAATCTTTAGGGCGTCTTTACTCTTCATCATCCTGATAGAGAGAGAGAGAGAGTGTGTACCTGTATACCCACCTAAGCCTTTCCTTAATACTCAAACATTGGGAGTATTAAAGGAGGCTTGCTCACTAATACCGAAGATCCTGTTTGGTCTTAGTTTCAACTACCGTGTGTTATCAATTATTAAAAAAGAAAAAGTAAAACCTTTCTCACTGATGTTAATGGAGAGAGAAAAAAAACTTTGAATGATAATTTCAATGTTTTGAGTGATGATGAAGAAGAAGAAACTGAAAGAGATGATGCATTGTATCTTTTGGCTACTTATTATTCTTTCATAAAAAAAGTTTTCGTTGCGAAAGGTATAACAGGATTGTTAGCTCTTCATTTTGTCTTCTCACTCACGTTGTGAATTGAACAAATGTGTAACCACATAACTCAAAGAGTTGAAACCTTATTTACATAGTTATTTGCTTAAACACGTCGACCGAAAGATTATTATATTAGCACGTTTTCAGTCTCACTGGATTACCAATTTTCAACGCGAAATGTTGTCTCCCTCTCGTCTCAAAATACCAAGTGACGAATACCTTTGCGAGAAAGTAAAATGAAAATCAACTCTAACAAATAATTTTAAACTGTTTCTCCAAAATTTTTCATATCAAAATTGTACAAATGAAATTTTTAAGAATTTTAAAAATTTTTAAAGATTTTTTTGGAATGGTATTTGGATGTTATACAATTTAGAATTATGAAAGAATTAAATGGATTGTAAGAAAAATTTAGATGCTACTATAAGTAATGTTGCTACCAAGAATTTAGGTTCTGGATCTGTACAAATTACAACATTGGAATTTCGCATGGTTGTGGATATTGTACAACTTAGAATTTAGAAAGAATTAAATGGATTGTAAGAAAAATTTAGATGCTACTGAAAGTAATGTAGGGGAGAGTGGGGCAAGACGGGGTTGCGGGCAAGACGGGGTACCGGCCCTAATTAACAAACGAATTAACCAATCGCGATCATGTTTCACATAACACTGCATCGAGACGATAGTTTCTTGTTTTCAAAAGCAGTAAGCTATAAAAAAATTTTTTTTATCTGTTTTACGAAAAAAACTGTTTTCGACGATTTTCTTGTGAGTTTTTCACTTTTTGTAGGAGGTGTTTATTATGTAAATAATAACAGTTCATGAACTATAGAAAATTATTTATATCTAGTAAGGATTACAGAAGCAGAAAAGCATGTGTTTTTTTCTATGTTGAAACGTAAATTGTAGTAATTAATTGTTTTATTCAATTTCGTAGGTGCGGGCAAGATGGGGTAGGGGTGAGTGGGGCAAGACGGGGTTCAAGTTTCACACAACAAATTGAACACATGATTTATCTTCCCAAATTAAATAAAAAAATTACCAACTGTGAATTTTTAGTATTATTTGTTGTTTTGAGAAGTTAATTTAAGTATTTTTTTGCAAAATTCAAATAAATTTTTAATTTGAACAAATGACTCAATTTCTTTTATAGATTTTGTAGATTTTTTATAGATTATTTTATAGATTATGTTTCTTCGATGGCGAAGATAAAGATGCAACCTTTACTTGTAAAATTTGTCGACAAAAATAGGTTGCTTTCTTGAGTACCCCATCTTGCCCGCCGGTGGGGCAAGATGGGGAGATTTGCAATGTTTTACTTATTGTTAATTTTATGCTTTTTTAAGTAACAGATGTGCTTTATACGCCTTTATTTCGACAGACTGATTCCCAAAGATGATTATTAAAAGAAAAAATAAAATATTTATTCGATAATTTTCGTTTTATTGCGCTTTGAACCTTAAGTACCCCGTCTTGCCCCACTCTCCCCTATTAGTAGAAAATGTATGTAATAGTCAGACAAGAATTTTTAGTTTTTTGTTGTTTAGAAAAAAGAGGAAAAAGTAATTTTTATTCAGACAAACTACTCTAGTTTATTATAATTAAATATCAGTAGAACATGTTTATCATAGTCAGACAAATTTTTTTAAAGGGTTAATTAGAAGAAGAGCAAATGAATTCAAAAATAATTTAAATACGAATCTGTAGTATTACTCAATGAATATGTTAAATTTACAACACCAATCTGTAAAAAAATAATATCAGTACATATTATACGAACTATTAATATTGTAATAGAATTTTTATTTTTTGTATGTTATTTATTAAAATAATTAAATTTTTAGTTAAAAAAAACTTAAAATTAGATTAAATTAAACTCCTATGTTATTAAAAAGATATTTAACAGATTATATAAAAATTGTTACCATCAAAAGGGTATTTAAATTAATATTGATGTAGCCACTGGCACTAAATGCAATTTCACTATTGAGAAAATATTCCGTAATTTCAAGATGCTCCTGAAAAGTATCATTCATTTTCCGTAAAGTAGCCATCAGGCTAAAAAAATTATACATTACTGATAAAAATTATTCAAAAGTGATTTACCATTTTAATATGTTTACTCTCAAATGGAAGCTTTTCACTGATAACATGATCAAAAAATTGATTAGCCTAGAATGTAAGAAAGAAGAATAAATTTATTAACATTATGGATTTCTTTTATTTTTGAATTTGAATGTTTTATTTATTTTTAATTTAAATTAAAATTTTTTTTTGTTGAATTTTACCTCAGCACAGCAATTGTGAAATAATGTGCACATAAGAATTAAATTCAGAATTATTGAACACAAAATTATCATGTGTATGTAATGTACATCGAAAATCAAACAGAAAGAGGCAATTATTTCTATTGTTGAATAGAAAATGTAACAAATATAAGCAAAACCATAAAGATCATTCAATTCAATAATAAATGTACAAATAAATTTATGTAAATTCTTTAAAGTTTCAAATGTAATAACATTATTTTGATTTTTATAGAAATCATTTTGCCACACAATTTTTCGTACAAGTTTGTTATTTAAGATCGAAAATTCTTCATACAAATTATATGCCTGAAAACTGAAATAAGTGGTCGAATATAATATAAAAAAATAGAGAAATCGATTTATAAAATCCCCGTAATAGTGAAAGACAATGTGCAAAATTCTTTTGAATGTTAAATAAAGAATTAACATCAAGATATAAAAAATCATAGACGCTTTTAAAAACCAGCAATTTTTATTTGCTTTCTGACAATCATAATGTTCAAAAATTCTCTTCAATTTGTCCTGTTTCTCATAAAACTGAAACAAAATCAATTATTTATGGTTACATTCAATAATTATTATCATACCTTTCGTAATAATTATAAATTACAGTTAAATTCTACACACTAACTTTAAATAGTCGATCTTGATGACATATAATGATGACATGACAACTTATAACATGCATTATGTTAATTGATTCTTGAGTAAATAATAATAACAAATTCGGTTGAAAATCGTAAATTAAATTAACAAACATGCTTTTTCTTTCACAAACATAAATGATGATAAAAATTGATAACAATAGCGTAACGTATATTTGATTAAACAAACGATAAATGCGTTCATTTGAAGAGAACAATGGTATTAAACCAAAAATTTTGAAAATCGCTGTAAATGGATATTGACTTTCCATAATATTAAATTGTTTCACGTTAAACTCAAAATGAAGCAACTAAAAGCGATGACTATTACTTTGCAAAATATGTTCTGTAAACTTATAATCAAGTTAATGGATCAGTGAAAATAATTGCCGGCAATTTTATATGATGTATTTTTTTTTATCATAGTCTGAATCTATAAAGTTTCATACGATGGATTAATCGAATATTTTTATGCGATTTTTGTGATTATTTATTATTCGTTTTATTATTATTATTTTGTTTCCGTGCTGCGTGCGCTTCATACGTTACTCGTCTTCCTTTTTCTTCTTCGCATTTTTCCGCCTCTGCAATTCCTGAATTATATCAAATAATAAAAAAATAAATTATTAACGATACTTTGAAAAATTTCGCGAAATCTCCCATTTTTAAAAGTATTTATAAGGAATTTAAATTATCTGTGTAAATTGAGAATTGATGAGAATTTAATATATTAAAATTAAGGGCAATTTTAATCGAAATTAATTTTCAGAGGAAAATTTTATTAAAAAAAAAAAAAAATTATGAGAAGAAAATTCTACTGAACTATTTTCTTGTTAATATTTCTAAGCAACAAAGAGAGATTTCATTTATAGGAAATGTAATTAATTTTTAATTTAATTACATATACTAATTTCTCACTCATCAGCGACAAAAAAAAAATAAATAAAATAAAAATATCAAATTCTAAAAATTGTTTTTTTTTATCTCACTGCACTGAAAAAAAATTTATTTGATTCAAATAATGAATTACTTGACTATTGTCAAATAAATATTTATTTGCATCAAATAAATCTTATTTGCATCAAATAAATCTTATTTGCATCAAATAAATCTTATTTGCATCAAATAAATCTTATTTGCATCAAATAAATCTTATTTGCATCAAATAAATCTTATTTGCATCAAATAAATCTTATTTGCATCAAATAAATCTTATTTGCATCAAATAAATCTTATTTGAATCAATTAAATGGTATTTGACTCAAATACAGAAATTATTGAATCAATTACAGTTTATTTGATTTAAATAAAAATTATTTGGTTCAAGTAAATATTTATTGGATAATAGACAAGTAATTCATTATTTGAATCAAATAAATTTTTTTTTCAGTGTGGAATTATGAAGAAGGAGGAGAAGAAAGTATTAAGACAAGAAGTAAATGCAAAGTTGAAATTATTGATCGTCGCTTTTTTCCATTCCCTTCGAGTTCAAAGGGGTTGGTTGGGGATTCGTAGGGAATTAAAGATGGCCGGAGTTTTTCCATTGTCTTAACCCCACCCACACTTATCTCGACCCCTTTCAAATTGGCAATGCCCAGGGGGTACTTTGAAAAATGGCGGAAAAATTCCAAAAAAATAATAATAATTGATATTTAAAATATACACAAGTTTTCGTTTGAAAATTTATTTGAAAATTTATTTGAAAATTTATTTGAAAATTTATTTGAAAATTTATTTGAAAATTTATTTGAAAATTTATCAACCATCTGTAAAGAATCCTTTGCTTTGTTTTAAGAAGAGGTGGAAGGGTGAAATTTATATAGGAAACGGAATAGGAGAGAGAAAGATGGAAATAAGAAAGGGAATAAAAGATGTTTTTCTTGGACCATTTTGGAGAAAATGGAAAAGCGCGTTGAGGAAAAAGAGAGAAGCAAATGATAATGCTTCGTGTGGGTGGTGAGTGGGAGGGAGACGGAGTAGATTGCCTGATGGCAAGGCAAAGGAACAGTAGGATGAGGCTAGTAATGCGAAAGGTATGTACGGAATCGCACTTTGCTTTTGTTTTCCTTCCTCCTCCTCCTCTTTCTCTTTTGTTACAAAAACTTGTCGAATTCTCAAACTCTATTTCTCTCTTGAGGTTTTACTTATTTTGGTTTTTTTTTTCATTATTAAAAAACGATCATTACCCGCATTAAATTGCGTTGAATTCTTCTATAGAAATAAAAAAAATTTTTTCCTATAATACCTATTTTTTATTTATAAATTTTATTCCCCATAAATTGATAGCAATTTAATATTATGTGATAAGCGCGCAAATTATACACATGCCGAGTAAAGAGACACAGGAGGATGTATGAATTATCGCGAGAGAAACGGAGCTTTGCGCTCATAGATGAATTGAATTAATTCCTCCAATCGCGGAATACACGCACCAATATTCCAATCGAATGCGCGGATATTGTATTAGTCATCGGAATTCATGAATCACTTGACAAACATAATAAGTAATTTTAACATTCATATAACACTGTAAACTTAAAAGTGTCAAATTGATACCAAAAGTATCAAATTGATCCAAAAATTTGGAATCAAAAGTATCAAATTGATCCAAAAATTTGGAATCAATTTGATACTTTTGGTATCAATTTGATACTGTTAGGTTTACAGTGAATATATTTTACGCCCGGGATTTATTTTCTATTATCTTTTTTGTAAATTTGTAAATTATCTCATGTCGATAGTAAAAACTGAAACCGGAAATGAGAAGAAATCAGTGTTCTACGTGACTGTTGAAATTGGACTAAACGTTTATATAAAGTTACACTATTTGATGCAGTGCTGGACACACAAGTTTGACCAGTATGCAAATTTATTATGACCACCCTGAGATTGAAATTCATTTCTAAGGGTCGATGATCCAACATCTGCCTTCTATTGTTACTCATCAGTAACCCTTGACCCCTTCCGGGTTGCATTTTTCCCCCCTTGAATATTAATTACAGGACTTTCTTAGTTTGCGACAATAAGAAAGAATTTCGAGAATGAAAATTTTTATCTCAAAAACGAACAAAAGTCAGAAAATGGAAAAAATTGGTTCTTTTTTTTTTTGGCAAAAAAAGGAAAAATTTTGATATGAGGGGCGAAATTAATCTCTCTAAATCCTCATAGGGGCCGATCGAAATAGTTTTTCAAATTTTCACGGTCGATTGAATGTACATCAGACCTGATCGCAATTTTCCCGGCGTTTAGGTTTTCGATTATCCCAGGAATAGCCTACGCGATGAAACAAATATACGAGGGAATCGACCGCGAAACGAAACTTCTGCGCGTCTATACTGATCATCACCTTAATTGTAATGTTTATCGACGCAACTGCTATTAAAACAGATCGTAATCATTATTTCAATATATACATGAACTCTCTAAACTTTATCATTATCGAAATATTTGAGTACGAAAAAATATTTGAGTACCACAGGTAAATTATTTACCTGCTTAAGAAGTTTGTTAATTATTTTTTCTATATATAAAAAAAAAGACAATTTTGAAAAAAAATGTTCATATACCCTTTCTGTCAAGACCACGTAAAGATAAATTATGACGCCATAAGGCAGAGCCGGAAGGCTAAACAAAAGGAGAAGATGACTCTTGGATGGGGGCGGAAAATACTAAAGACGAGTTTTTAATTGTACCATAAATTTAAAGCGACCTTTGTTTTTAACGTCACGGTACACCGCAAACTTTCCGCTCTGTAACTCAATGACCATTTTACTTTTCCTTATACCGGGGAGGGGGGGAAGAAAAAACAAATAAATACAGATGTAAGAAAAATAGGAACATTAGGGAGTGATTAACAGAGTGAAAGATGCAGATGAGAAAATTGTTCTCTGATAATAAGTGGATTTTTCCTCCATTAGTTAGCATTCCACGTTTTCATTCTTGTTTCTAACTGTATTTTATTCTCTGTTTATATAATGATGAGTCGATTTTCCAACCTGGTGGTGGGGAATTTTCAAGAAGGGATGGAAAAAAAGAGAAAGAAGAGGGTTGAATATATAGAGGTGGTAAAAGGGGTAGTTCGTTCTTGTGCAAAGTACTCGAGATAAGAATAAAGTAAACGAGGAATAGGGAGGGGGTATCAAACAGGGGAAAGCAAGTACAACGATCGATCGATGTTTTCCCATTAAGAATACGATATGAAACTAATTACCTTTTTTTCTTCTTTTCATTGAATCTTCGCTAAACACCGACTGGTTTTTATGCTCCTGTGTAAAAATCGCAAAGATAACTGAAATTATTACTGGACTCGGATGAATATTCCACAAATCTTATTTGACATAATAGTTATTTGACATATAAAATCACATATAAAATCACATAAATTTCATTGGACATAAAATTCATTTTACATAAATGGCATTCCTGCATTTGACATTAACATTTAACACATAAGTTTCATTGGACATAAAACCCATTTAACATAACTTCCATTTGACATACAAATCATTTTTATGTCAATTAGGAATTAAACATTTAACATATAAGTTTCATTTGACATAAAACTCATTTAACATAATTCCTATTTGACATAAAAATGATTTTTATGTCAAATATGAATTAAACATTTAACTCAAACATTTAACATATAAGTTTCATATGACATAAAACTCATTTAACATAATTCCTATTTGACATAAAAATGATTTTTATGTCAAATGTTGAATGTTAAATGTCAAATTTTTATGTTAAATGAGTTTTATGTCAAATGAAACTTACATGTTAAATGAATTTCATGTCAAATGAATTTCATGTCAAATGAATTTCATGTCAAATGAATTTCATGTCAAATGAATTTCATGTCAAATGAATTTCATGTCAAATGAATTTTATGTCAAATGACATTTAAATCGTCTGAATTTTATGCCAATTGAAAATTATGTTAAACAATTTTATGTCAAATAAGATTTGTGGAATATGAGTTTCCAATCTTCGAAAAATGCTGGGAAAAATTTTTATTGTAACCCTTTTGTTGAGAAGAATTGGTCTCGTAATTGCAAGAAAAGTATGGAAATCCACAGGTGAGTGAATTTTCAATCTTCGAAAAATGGGAAAAATTTTTATTGAAACCCATTTGTTGGGAAGAATTGTTATTGGTATAGAGTCGAGAGTTCATAAAGTATTGGACGTGAGAAGAGTGGGAAAATTTCCTAATTAAAACTCAAGTGTAACTATTTAAAACTTAAAAAGTTTTGGAAAGTGCCAAAGCAACTCGTGCTCCCATTATCGCCTCCTTTGGTCGCAAGGGGGATTTTGCAAATTATAAATCTACTTCAGCCATTTAAGGGAAGTGATTTTCCTTTCTTTTTTTTTGCATTTTTTTCCCCCCTGTTGCATACATATAGAGGCTCAGTGACACTAATACTAGAGACTTATTTTAACGGTCTCCGACATTGCGTCGCGCCGAACACGGGACGCAATTAGGAAGACTGTCTTAAGCTTGGCCATAGATTTTTCCCTCGAGCTCCCTCGCTTAACAGGGAAAATTTAAGGGGAGTTTACGAGCTACATGAAAGATGTGACACTTACCTCCAGTGGACATTTTCTAAACAATTAAAATATATATATAATTCACTTTTTTTCTCTCTTAAATTTTGTTTTGAATTTATTTTCATCGCCTGAAGAAAATAGGCAGAAGAAAATTAAATTTGCATAAAAAATGGACATTTTTAAAGTGAATTTACAATTTTTCAACTTATAATAGTTGAATTTTGTTCAAGTATAGGAAAAATTCCGAATATATTTAAAATTTCGAAATATTTAAAATTGATTGGTTGGGAAGAAAATTCCTGTTGTACCGTCTTTTGGGAAAATAGTTCGAGAGTCACCTTGTGTAGATCTAGAGAACCCGTTTACAATCTAGGGATATTTTATACCGAACGATAAAGCAGGCAACTATGTTAGAAATTCTCCGGTTTGGCAAAAGAGGGCAGCAAATTAAACAAATTCGAATTTGAAAACATTAATTCCCTCCTATCGATTTTTTCGATAAAAAATTAAAGACTAAGTTTAAAAATATTTTCCAAAGAAAGGAAGTTTATTCAGGAAGGAAAATTAAAATCATTTTTCATTTAAAGCCCTAATGGTCTACAACCAATTCTACATTCAAGTGAGAATGTGTGCCAAGATGCAGGGGCAAAGTGAAATATTTGAAAAATAATTACCAAATTATCAAAATTATCATTAAAGAAAAATATTTTATTTCTTATAAATTAAAAAAAAAACTCAATTTACCATTTTCCAATAAAATCTATGAACATAAATTCCTCAATTATATCCATGAATGGAATAATAAATAAATGTATGTATAAATAAATATATGTATGAAATATTAATTTATCCTCATAATAAAGATGATGGAAAATAATTTTCTCAGATTTATCATAAATTATTAATTCACAAATGTACCGGAATCTCCGTATAATTATATTGATTTCAGAATATAATATAGTTGGAAAATTCAAATTTACGGGACATCAAAAAATAATGCAATAAACTTATAAATTATTGACTTAAGTGTCAAATGCACAAAAGCTAAGTAGATAATTAATTTTTCAAAAGTGACAAAAATAAATTGAGTAATTTCACGTATTTCTATTTTTTTATATTTGTCCCTAGATACTTCCTGCGAATCCAATCATACTTTTTCAAATTCTGTAATTTATAATTTATAATTTATAATTTATAAAAAATCATTTACAGGTCATGAAAAAGTTTAATGAACTTTTAATATCAATACCTTTTCGATTCATTTTTTTTTATCGATGTGGTGCAAAAAATTTCAAAAATAAGAAAACTGGCTAAACCCTCATCTGGGCCCTATTTCGAAATTGGAAAGGGCAAAGTATATATTAGAGAAAAACTGTTTAGCCCCCCCACTAGTCTTATATAGGACTAGTGAGGGGCTAAACAGTTTTTAAAATTAAAAGTTAGCCCCCCACTAGTCCTATATAGGACTAGTGAGGGGCTAAACAGTTTTTAAAATTAAAAGTTAGCCCCTCACTAGTCCTATATAGGACTAGTGGGGGGCTAAACAGTTTTTCTATAATGGATAATTTTTTCTTATTTCCAATGAATAAGTAAACATTTTTTTTCTTAGGAAGGAAAATTTAAATATTGAAGGGGGGGGGGCTATTTAAAAATATTGTTTTTTTGGCAAAACTGACAAATCTACTTCAAAGTTGGAAGGA
This sequence comes from Leptopilina clavipes, assembly GCA_001855655.1. Taxonomy (NCBI): domain Eukaryota; kingdom Metazoa; phylum Arthropoda; class Insecta; order Hymenoptera; family Figitidae; genus Leptopilina; species Leptopilina clavipes. The sequence goes on from JUFY01033808.1 coordinate 19,031, forward strand.
ATTATTTGAAATGGAACAAAGAGAGACATGTCGACTATATAAAATAAAACGAGGAAATGACAATCATAAAAATTTAAACCCCCCCTTTTTCCCCCCTGTATCCCATGGCCCGGTCTCTTCTAAGCAAGGCTAATTCAAAATGGCGGCCTCCGCTTCTATATCATTCTCAACCCCAGGCCGTTGCTCGGGGCTCAAGAGAGGTGGGGCCTCCCAAAGTATGGCGCTCTCTCCCTTCATCTCAGAACTTCGCCAAATTGAAATCCTGCATTTTCCCCGGGAAGCGCGCGACGGCTTATCTCGAAGTTGGAGCTTTGCCGGGATAATTCTTGCCTCAGCCATAGGATGGAGTCGATTCTCCGCCGTCGCCGTCGTTGAACGAAATTTCAAAGCGAAATAGCGTCTGCACACCCCCATTTTCCACCCTGGAATACTATATACATGTAAACTGAAAACGAGATATTCGCCAAATCACTCTACATTTATTTCTAAAATAAAGGCTTTATTTATTGTTGAATGTCACACAAATATAAATGGTTTCACTTTAATTTCGAAATATAACTAAACTACATTCAGTAAATCCGAAATGATTCTACAAATCTTATTTGACATAATAGTTATTTGACATAATAGTTATTTGACATAATAGTTATTTGACATAAAATCATTTCACATAAATTTCATTTGACATAAAATACATTCAACATAAATTTCATTTGATATAAGTTTCATTTGACATAAATTTCATTTGACATAAATTTCATTTGACATAAATCTCATTTGACATAAAATTCATTTAATTTAAACATTTGACATAAATTAAATTTGACATAAAATAACTCATTTAACATAATTTTCATTCGACATAAATGTCATTAGATATAGGGGAGACCGGGGCGTAAAAGCTAAGGGGCGTAATGAATAATTGTAATTTATTTAAAAGTCCTAAGTCGAAATAATTTCACTCCCCACTCAAGTTAATGTACTTGGTGTACTGCAAGTTTGTAGCAAGTTTCATTGATATTCATTCACAATTGTAGAAAATATAGTAGAAAAACTAATTTTGACACACCAAAGTAAATTTTAAACATTTTTTTTATTTGTTATATTTTTTTTAAAAATAAGTTTAAAAAATCAATCAATATCACGTTTTGAGCTCGAAACATTTATTTTTAAGGGACAATAGGAGATTTTTGATTAACACTTACTGTATTGATAAAAAATATCAAAATATTCGACAAGTACTCCCGGGACGTAATGGCTAGTATTGCCAGGGGCGTGATGGCTAGTGCAT
>JUFY01033809.1:0-11688 GCA_001855655.1 Leptopilina clavipes
TTGTACATTCCTCATTGGGACAAAAATCTATTAGAAAAATAGTAGAATCTAGTACATCTTATATTGTGTTCCTATGAGGCTTTTTTACCAGGGTTGGGTACGGCCATATAGGAAGTGATTGTAAGAGGGCGGACAGATCAGCTGCGTGTTTTAAGGATTTTTAACCCCTGGATATAACCTCAAACTAAAAATTCATTTTTAACAGCTAATAAAGGTGGATTAAAATTGATATCACAAAATTTTGAAAGATCAAGTTGTACAATCATCAGAAAAAATTATTTTGATCTATAATTTACTGTCAAATAAAATAGTTATTTAAAATTTTGTGTTTTTTGTTTAAACGTACTGAACAATTGTAATTTTTGACCAATTTTTATAAACAATAGCTCATTTTAATCCTGAAAAAATTCTCTACAATCCAATCTACTGAATTTCGTTGATAATATTCTGTTCAAAAGTAATTAGACAAATATATTATACTTTGTTATTATTTGAAAAGTAGATAAGGTCGCTAATTCATTACGAATGATGTTAGTTTTTCGATATACAAAATAGTGGATCTAATATCAGGGCATGTGAACCTTTCTTTTGGAAAGGTAGCAGTGAAAATTTTCGAACATTGCACCGCAAACTTGCTACAAATTCTTGTGCTATCTGGGTAGTTTGTAAAAAAATTTAACGTTTCTCATGATACAGTGAACAACACTCGCAACTTTTGGCAACGCTCCATACCATGTCATACAATACATTTGCCCGCGAAATTTAAAAATGTTGATTCTTATCAAATGTGAAAAGTACCTACATCGGTGTTGACAGATATTTTTCGGTATAGAGTGAGTAAAATCACTAAATAATGTCAAAATGATTGTTTACATCTTTTAAGTTAAACTTTTTCTTAGATTTCCTTTATTTGTTCCATAGAAACAAACATTGTTAAAATGTATACAAAAAAAATTGTATAACTGTCTAATTAACAGAGAGTTTTTTTCTAGTAATTGTAAAAAGAGGATCAATTTTGCAGGACTCTTGATTATTTCCTGTTTTCTTTTGTTTTACAGTATTTTTAGAATTTCTTTTAATTTTATTGAAAAATGAATAGTTTTGTTTAGAATAAAATCTAAACAAATAAATTTTCCTCACTAAAAAACAAATAAAATGCACTACATAAAAGTTCTTTTACATTAAATACTAAATAGAAACATATCAGACAAGATTTAAGTTTGGGGTGTCAGGACACCCAAAAAATTACAGGGTCAGAAAATTCATATACTCCTTCTAGCGTTAAAATTAGAATTCTAAACAATATTTAACGTAAAAACTTATTTTTAATAGTTGTTATAGCTTAAAAAAAATATTTTTTTCTGTTTAAAGGTATATAAGTTGGACATAATGCAAAAAATTATAATTTTTGGAAATTATTATATTTAACAGTGAAAACATTAGCGTAATTTATAGAGCAATAAAAAAATTATTAAAATGAAGACTCACCATTTGTTTTTATTAAGGCAATTGTTAATTCAACTACTAGTATTAATAAAAATATACAAACATATTTTTTCATATTCGCTTTTTTTATTAAAAATTTTTTTACCAGGACGTCTTTAACAGTTGACGGTTGACGCACGACTGAATTCAAGTGTGCTTCCAAATACGCAAATTTCAGATATCATTGCATTGATTACAAAAGGAAAACAAATTCATTGGAAGACGTGATTTTTTTACAGTAGTTTTCTTCACTAAAATTGATCTTCTTTGTCCGTATTCAGTTTTTATAAATAAAGAATTGAATATTAGTATTATTTAAAAAAAAGTAATATGCTGTAAATGAAAACAAAGAACAATTTTTAATTGTCTTTTATCACTATAGTCATCAAGAAAAATTTTTATGTAATAGAATAAATAATATAAATTTGAATAAAAAAGAAAATCTCTATAAGCTTAAAGGACTATTGAGTCTTTTAATACTTTCATATTTTTGAATCATAATTCTATTAAAGTTATGGACTAACAGTTTATCTTTAAGCATAAACAATGAGTGTAAAACAAAAACAAGTTTTATCTTTTAAGATAATTAAATTTCGTAATTTTATGTTTAGTATTAGAAAAATTATTAAAACGTAAATCTAAAACATGTAAAGTACTCAAAAGTGTTTAATTTTGCACTGACGTTTTGATAGCATAGTTTATGCAAGGACATTGACACGATTTAACCGTTAGAAAAACCGTTAACAAAATTCGTAAAGTATTACCATCTTTAAAAAAAGTTTTAGAATCCAATTTATTATTTAGCTAAATTATTAATTGATATAGGGGAGAGTGGGGCAAGACGGGGTACTTAAGGTTCAAAGCGCAATAAAACGAAAATTATCGAATAAATATTTTATTTTTTCTTTTAGTAATCATCTTTGGGAATCAGTCTGTCGAAATAAAGGCGTATAAAGCACATCTGTTACTTAAAAAAGCATAAAATTAACAATAAGTAAAACATTGCAAATCTCCCCATTTTGCCCCACCGGCGGGCAAGATGGGGTACTCAAGAAAGCAACCTATTTTTGTCGACAAATTTTACAAGTAAAGGTTGCATCTTTATCTTCGCCATCGAAGAAACATAATCTATCAAAATCTATAAAATCTATAAAAAATATTGAGCCATTTGTTCAAATTAAAAATTTATTTTAATTTTGCAAAAAAATACTTCAATTAACTTCTCAAAACAACAAATAATACTAAAAATTCACAGTTGGTAATTTTTTGTATTTAATTTGGGAAGATAAATCATGTGCTCAATTTGTTGTGTAAAACTTGAACCCTGTCTTGCCGCACTCTCCCCTAGTAAGGAAATTTCGGGGCCAAAAAGCGGTACAACAGAGTTTTCAGAGGTGTAAAAATAACTTTCTCTATAACTTTGCAATAATTTTTTTTATTTCTGTTCCGAGTGATATTTTGACACATGTTCAGAAAGTTTATCTTTCCTGGTAAAATTTCTGCCACATTTTTGTGGACAATTGAAAGGTTTTTCTCCAGAATGAAGTCGTTGATGTCTCACTAGATTAGATGCATGAGAAAATTTTCTTTTGCAAATTGAACAATCATAAGGACGCTCTCCCGTATGCTTTCTTCTGTGTTTATTTAAATCACCCGTGTGGGTAAATTCCTTATTACAAAATTCGCAAATCAAAGATCATTGGGATTTCCCCTCATATTGAATATTATTAGTATCACGTGGACTTTTTTTACTATTAGTTTCCAGTCTGTAATTCAAAATCAAATGTTTCGATTAATTAAAAATATTAACAGAATTAGAAAAAATTAATTATTTTCAAAACTCACATATTTGTTAAAGTTGTTTTTTGAATTTCGTTATTTAAATTATTTTCTGTATTTGTAGAAGCATCGACTTGAATAGTTTTTCTTTTTTTATCGAATATTAATAAATTATCGTTTGTTGAAAATAATTGTTTGGCCGAAGAAGAAACATCAACATTCTTCATGCATGAATTACACATTGTGTTTTTTACCTGAAACAATGAAATTATTTATTTTATTAATGAATCACAATCAGAATATCTTGAAAATAATTTTATAGTTAGTGATAAAAGTAATTATCTATTATTTTTTTTTCTTTGGAAAATTTATAATACTAAAGAAGATTATATGTGATACATAGACAAAATTAATCTTTTAAAGCAATATTTTATTACAAGCCCATAATTCTAATTATGCACTTAATTTCCTTTAGGTACTTCATTATACTATATTATCCTGCGTTCGTGCACCTGTTGCATGTATCTACTTGATACTTGCGACTTGAATGTATTACCTACGCAAAGCTGTAGGAAATTAGCTCTGTAGATATTTTAGATAGCCTACAGCAATAGTTAATTGAAGATAAATCTTTTCACTTTTTATATTTTGCCACATACAATAAAACTTAACTAATATGAAATGTCAAGAGAAGTATGGGAAAATATTGTCGTAGAATTTCTTGCTTTCATATATCTAACGAGCGTCTAATTGTTTTTGTCCAAGGATCAATTTTGCAGTGTTTCAAATATGCTATCAAGAATTGCAATAATTAATTTTCAAGAAAGCTCAATTTCTTTTCTGAATGTTTCTTCTATTTTTCCAATCATCAACCCAATCTAAAATTTAGGTCCAAGAGAAACACATTTATAACCTCATAATAACAAACCAATTTTGGGGTGAATTTTAAAATTGGCCTATCAAAAAATATCAAGGACATTGTGATTGGTCAATTTGAAAATTCGCGCCAAAATCTTTCGGCTACTTGCAATTTCGGTCAAATAGAAATTCGGATCATTTAACATTCTGTTAAATAAAAATTCTGCTAAATAAAAATTCGATCACTTAACAAAAATTTTATTAATTAGAAACTTCGTAAAAGGACCAGAAAAGTAGGTGACCATAACCTCAAATTTTAGGTTTGAAATAATAATAGTCGTAGGTCATATTGAAAGCTCGAAATTTAGGTCAAAATTGATAAATTAATGAAATTTTTTTTGTTACTTACTGTGAGTTTTAGATTTTCTTCTTTGAGTTTTGTTCCATTTATAGGAAGATAATGTTTTTGATTGCAAATTCGACATAGTCCTATCACAGCAGAAATCATTTTTTAAAAATAATTTAAATGTATTTTTTTATGAATAATAATATTATTATTATTATTGTTAGTATATATTTATCGTCAGAGTAATTATGTTGTTTATTTGTTATTATTTATTGCGAAGTAACATTTTGTTTTGAATAATATTTACTTTTTTTGCTAATGTGATAGGAATTTTTGAACTGATATTAAGAGAAAGAACAAATTTTCTATGATCACATTTACACGCAGTGAAAAAAAAAAGATTTGGTTGAGACTTGGTTGAGGAGTGACGTTTACAGAGGATAAAGTTTGTCGTTTATGGTATAGGAGAGGGGAGATCTCGGGAATACCCGAGTATCTTGTATGTTTCCACTTTGCGAATATATTATTAGATAAACAATGAATCGTTTCGGTTTTTATCTGTTAATATATTTATTTATAATCTATAACTGTTAGGATAAAAATTTGAAGATTTTCCATTTTTATCCATTTTTAGATAGTAATTTTTATAATATTTTTCATATACAGTTTTTTTTAATTAAGAAAATTTTCAATAAAAATTTTATCATCTTTTTGGCAAAATTAATGATAAATAAAAAATGCGTATTTTCTTCTATATATCAAAAATAAGAAAGAAAATTAATCTGATTCATTTTTTTTTTAAATAAATAAAAACAAGTTTTATTCGAAATTTTGCAGAGTTATTATTGTCATTTAGTTTTAATTAAATAATTACATGATTGCAAAAATTTTAAATTAAGAAGAAAGACATCTGTTAATATTTGCTGTAACTAGACATAAAGTTATCGACCTGCAGAATTTTGCAGAGTCTTGTAAAGTGGTGCCCTCTTTTCATGGTACTAAAAATTTATAAAAGTAAGAACATAACACAATTTTTGATTACATATAATTATAAATAAAGATAAATAAAGATTATATATAAAGATTCCTTACAGGTATCCTATGTAGGATCCTATAAGGGATCCTACACAAGATTCTACATAAGATCCTTTAAAAAAAACGTATAGGTGTCTCCTATAGGAATCGAAATAGACAAATAGACAAGATTACCTACCAGGATTCTTTGTAGGAACCTATAAAGGATCCTATATTATCCTATATATCCTATATATCCTTCATAGAATATCAAGTTGACTATATGGGATTATGTATAGGATTCTATATAGGATCCTACATAGGATCCTACATAGGATATTCTTTTACTAATAATTATTATATATAATTGTTTATTAGTTAAGTAATTTATTTGCGAGTATGTGGGATTATGTATAGGATTCTATATAGAACCCTACATAGGATTCTACATAGGATCCAACATAGGATATTCTTTTACTAATAATTATTATATATAATTGTTTATTAGTTAAGTAATTTATTTGCGTCAGGAAGGTCATTAATTAATTAATGGCCTTAGTGTTATAAATAATTTAATTGATTTATTAACAATAATAAATTATAAATGTTAATAATAAATTATCCTATGTAGGATCCTATGTAGAATCTTATATAGAATCCTATACATAATCCTATATAGTCAACTTGATATTCTATAAAGGATCCCATATAGGTTCTTTTATAGGTTTGGGCTTGATGGTTTTTACATTTATTGAGTTTTAAACATTACGGGTAACATTGCTCCCAAGATTTTTATTTTCCCACTGCGTATTGAGAGTGAAATTATTTTGTTTTTTCTACATTGTTGCACGTACATCTTGCGCAGAAACCTCAGACGTGGGCATTGCGATTGGTTCCGTCTTATTCTAAGAATTTTATAGCTGTGTAATTCCCAACTCATGCAGAGGCATGACGAAAGAGAGGCATAAACCTGCCTCAACTTTGAGCTATGATGACGACTGACTGGTCGTTGTCGTCACATGATACCAGACTCGCCGTCCGATGATTACTGGATATTTACAATCTCATTACCACTTGAACTTGCCCGCGGAAACATAAAGCATAAGGCAACATAATGTATATTTCACTTTATATATTGTTGCACCGTAAACTTAAAAGTATCAAATTGATACCAAAAGTATCAAATTGATCAAAAAGTTTGGAATCAATTTGATACTTTTGGTATTAATTTTGATACTCTTAAGTTTGCAGTGTATTATAATTTGATACCAAAAGTATCAAATTGATCAAAAAATTTGGAATCAATTTGATACTTTTGGTATTAATTTTGATACTTTTAAGTTTGCGGTGTATTATAATATATATAAAACTGTCCATGTACAATTAAAACAATTGTCAATGCATTGACAATTCTTTTGAGAAATAATTGAAAAGAAAAATATTACATGCTCCAGCATATAGTTTGGATTTGTTTATTAGTTTGACCAACTGGTTTATCGTGACCAGATTGATTCACAATGAACAAAGGTGTGGTAGTGTTATATCCAATACCAATATCATCCAAATAGCCCCATAGGCTCGTGGACAATTATAGTCTGCTGAACAAAGGCTACGGGGGTGTATGTACACCATTGTATATCTACACGGTGTTCTTGAATAACACCCCAAAGTTTAATGAGCTCTTAATAAGCTCATTTAATTTTTTATTCCCGTGTGGAAATTGAAAATTGGTCCTAACCTGGTCCTATCTATTTTGCCCCTTTATTAACTAGGCCCTATGTTGACAATGTAGCTAAGTCCTAAAATATTTTTCGATGCAATTTTAGCTAGGTCCTAATTAGGGTGCCGTAATGCCAATTTAATCAAAATAAATAAAGAAAGACCTAATGAACTATGGAAAATATTTTTCACTTCTTGGAATTTGTTATATTATGTTGCCCTAATTTTACTGTCAGAAAAGTGTAATTTTGGTCAAATTTGAGGATAGTAAGATTATCAATTGTATGTGTTATATTGTTTCTTTGTATCACCCTGTATCTTAAAAGTGAACTCGTACACAACTCTTTACGCAGCTGAACGCTACGTCCCGGTATTAAGATTGCGTAGGTGGTAAATGTGCGTGGGCTAACACTATCGCACGCAATGTAGAAAATCTTTGCAAAAGATTCTTTACAAAGACTATTCAATTATGCTCGTTTACTTGTCAGATAGTCGAATGATCATATAGCATATATATACCCAAGAGCAGAATGTGATTCTCCTTTCCAAGATCGTTTGAGATATTATCATTTAACGTCTCATGAAATATATCCCCATCCTAATATATAATGAGAAGATTTCAGTAAATAAAGTATTTCTATTGCTGCATTCTCACGTCAATGACAAACATTTTTATGTTTTATATCTGATCCTTTCACAAAATACGATACTGTGCTCTTAGACCTGGGAAAAATGTATATATACATTTTCGGAAAATTAAAAAGTAATGAGTTTAAATTGCAACCACTATTTGATGAAGCGATTCAATTAGAATGGGAAATACATTCACTGAAAGCAGGAAATAGTTTCAATTATCGATCGAAACAAATATGACCAAAAGTTATGGCCAACTGTATCCTAATTTTATAAAAGAACTAACATTGTTGAATATCGTGATCTTTAATTGGTAAATGCTTATTTTCTTCTATATATCAAAAATAAGAAAGAAAATTAATCTGATTCATTTTTTTTGTGACATTTTTATACTCTATTAGACTAGCGAAGTCTTTGCTTTCTTATGTCCTATTCATTTTCAAATGTATTTTTTATTTAAAATTTTTATGTGGAAACAGGTCTGACATGCCTCAAAGATGGCTAGATCCAAAGAACACCCAAAAATATTAATCCGTTCAAAAGTTATTGCCAAATTTCAAAAACAAGAAAATTTCGGGGCCAAAAAGCGGTACAACAGAATTTTCAGATGTGTAAAAATAACTTTCTCTATAACTTTGCAACTAATTGTTGGATTTAGTTTTCCTTTGGACTGCAGCATCGGGTGAGTGTAACTTACTTCATTTTTCAAGAGCGAAGCAAAAATAAATTTTTTTACATTTTTTATTAACATTTATAGTCATAACTTTGCACTAAATTATCGGAATTAGTTCAGATTTGGAATGTAGGTCCCCGTTGGAGTACTCAACTGAATTTCTGAGGGAAACCTGAAGGACAAATTTTTTTGCCTAGAAAAACCAGTTTTTTTTGCAAGAAAATTAGGGTTTTTAATAGTGCGTCAGAAAACTGGTCCGACATGCCCTAAAGATGGCCAGATCCAAAGGACACCTAAAAATATTAATCCGTTCAAAAGTTATGGAAAAATTTGAATAATAAGGAAATTTCAGTGCCAGAAAGCGGTAGAAGAAAATCCGCCATGTTGACCTTTTTGGATCTGCAAAATTGACAAAATTTTGAAGCAGTAAATTCTGAATAACTTTGCCAAAATTTATCGGATTGAGTACACATTTGAAATTTAGGTCCCTGATGGAGTATTAAACTCAATTTCTGAAGAAAAAATTTTTTTGCCTTTTTTTGCCCGGAAAAACCAGTTTTTTTGCAAGAAATTAGCGTTTTCTATGGTGCGTCAGAAAACTGGTCCGACATGCCCTAAAGGTGGCCAGATCCAAAAGACACCTAAAAATATTAATCCGTTCAAAATTTATGGAAAAATTTCAATAATAAGGAAATTTCATGGTCCAGAAAGCGGTACAAGAAAATCCGCCATGTTGTCCTTTTTGGAAATGTAAAATTCACAAAATTTTGAAGCAGTAATTTCTGAATAACTTTGCCAAAAATGATCGGATTAAGTTGTCCTTTGGACTGGAGCATCAGGTGCGTGTGACTGACCTAATTTTTTAAGAGCGAAACGAAAATAACTTTTTTTGGCGATTTTAGGTTTTTAATTTTTCATTTTTTAAATTATTATGAAAAATAACCAACTATAATCTGAATAACTTTGCTCCAAATTGACCGATTTAGTTGTTCTTTTTTTCTATAGCATCAGGTGCGTGTAACTGACTCAATTTTACAAGAGCGAAACAAAAATAACTTTTTTTGGCTTTTTTAGGTTTTTAAATTTTAATTTTTGTGATTCTTGTGAAATTTTGAAACAGTAATTTCTGAATAACTTTGCCAAAAATTATCAGATTAAGTTGTCCTTTGGACTGGAGCATCAGGTGCGTGTGACTGACCTAATTTTTCAAGAGCGAAACGAAAATAACTTTTTTTGGCTATTTTAGGTTTTTTATTTTTTATTTTTCTGAATAACTTTGCTCCAAATTGACCGATTTAGTTGTTCTTTTGGACTGGAGCATCAGGTGCGTGTGACTGACCTAATTTTTCAAGAGCGAAACGAAAATAACGTTTTTTGGCGATTTTAGGTTTTTAATTTTTCATTCTTTGAAAAATTATGAAAAATAACCAACTATAATCTGAATAACTTTGCTCCAAATTGACCGATTTAGTTGTTCTTTTTTTCTGTAGCATCAGGTGCGTGTAACTGACTAATTTTTCAAGAGCGAAACAAAATAACTTTTTTTGGCTTCTGTAGCATCAGGTGCGTGTAACTGACTCAATTTTTCAAGAGCGAAACTAAAATAACTTTTTTTGGCTTTTTTAGGTTTTTTATTTTCAATTTTTCTTAATAACTTTGCCAAAAATTATCGGAATTAGTTCACATTTGAAATTTAGGTCCCTGATGGAGTATTAAACTCAATTTTGAAGGAAAAATTTTTTTGCATTTTTTTGCCCGCAAAAATCAGTTTTTTGCAAAAAATTAGCGTTTTTTATAGTGCGTCGGAAAACTGGTCCGACATGCCCTAAAGATGGCCAGATCCAAAAGACACCTAAAAATATTAATCCGTTCAAAATTTATGGAAAAATTTCAATAATAGGAAATTTCATGGGCCAGAAAGCGGTACAAGAAAATCCGCCATGTGTCCTTTTTGGAAATGCAAAATTCACAAAATTTTGAAGCAGTAATTTCTGAATAACTTTGCCAAAAATTATCGGATTAAGTTGTCCTTTGGACTGGAGCATCAGGTGCGTGTGACTGACCTAATTTTTCAAGAACGAACGAAAATAACTTTTTTGGCGATTTTAGGTTTTTAATTTTTCATTTTTTGAGTTTCTATGAAAAATAACCAACTATAATCTGAATAACTTTGCTCCAAATTGACCGATTTAGTTGTTCTTTTTTTCTGTAGCATCAGGTGCGTGTAACTGACTCAATTTTTCAAGAGCGAAACTAAAATAACTTTTTTTGGCTTTTTTAGGTTTTTTATTTTTCAATTTTTGAAAAATTATGAAAAATAACCAACTATAATCTGAATAACTTTGCTCCAAATTGACCGATTTAGTTGTTCTTTTTTTCTGTAGCATCAGGTGCGTGTAACTGACTCAATTTTTCAAGAGCGAAACTAAAATAACTTTTTTTGGCTTTTTTAGGTTTTTTATTTTCAATTTTTCTTAATAACTTTGCCAAAAATTATCGGAATTAGTTCACATTTGAAATTTAGGTCCCTGATGGAGTATTAAACTCAATTTCTGAAGGAAAAATTTTTTTGCATTTTTTTGCCCGCAAAAACCAGTTTTTTTGCAAAAAATTAGCGTTTTTTATAGTGCGTCGGAAAACTGGTCCGACATGCCCTAAAGATGGCCAGATCCAAAAGACACCTAAAAATATTAATCCGTTCAAAATTTATGGAAAAATTTCAATAATAAGTAAATTTCATTGGCCAGAAAGCGGTACAAGAAAATCCGCCATTTTGTCCTTTTTGGTTCTGCAATATTTACAAAATTTTGAAGCAGTAATTTCTGAATAACTTTGCCAAATATTATCAGATTAAGTTGTCCTTTGGACTGAAGCATCAGGTGCGTGTGAATGACCTAATTTTTCAAGAGCGAAACGAAAATAACTTTTTTTGGCGATTTTAGGTTTTTAATTTTTAATTTTTCTGAAAACTATGGTATAATAACAAAATAATAATAACCAAATGGTCCGATTTAGTTGTTCTTTTTTCTGTAGCATCAGGTGCGTGTAACTGACTCAATTTTGCAAGAGCGAAACAAAAATAACTTTTTTTGGCTTTTTTATTTTTTTTATTTTCAATTTTCCTTAATAACATTGCCAAAAATTATCGGAATTAGTTCACATTTAAAATTTAGGTCCCTGA